>OU426980.1:169000793-169285793 GCA_911387785.2 Aelia acuminata
ACGATGCCTCAATCTCATTTACGGCATATGTTTTAAAAGCGCCCATGCATATTCCAATGACAACGTTGCGGACCGTATTTTATTTATTAATGAGAGAAGATTTATTTAGGATGTATATAATGCACCACTAGTCGAAAATTTGTTTGATTATTGTTTTGTAGAGCGTGATCATGTTATGTGTAAGATCCCCAAGATACTTCGGCTATGGATGTTAACATAATCAAGTTATGTAACGATTTTGTATGAATTTTTTGAGATTATTTTTGAAATTTAATTTCCTCCACAGTATATCACCTAAAAATTTTAAATGTTCTTTGCATTTAATATGGTATTTTGCGTTTAACAGCTAATAATCTTTTCAAGTGAACTTTCTTCTTTTCGTGAAAGATGCTATACATCACTTGTATGACCTATCTTATTTATTTATTATACATTTTCTAGTAATCTCTTCTTTAACTGAAGGGCGTCTCTTTATGAAGGTTTTGAGGGCCTTGAACCTTGGTTCAGGACAGAGGACTTGGTGGCCAACTGCACCGCCTTTAGTCTTTACCTGACATTTGGGAAGAACTCGTACGTCAGTCTTCCTTCTATCGCCTGGTCCCATCTTTGCTGCCATTACTGCATCTAGCATTACATCTTTTACGTCATCGAAGTTTCTAGAGGGGCAAGTAAACACACTCCTACCCACCTTTGCCGGAATCCTTCTTTTAATTAAAAACTTTGCTATAGTCAGTTGGAGCTGGATACCCACTGGCGGTAGGCCGGCGATCACCTGTAGAGCTGCCGTCGAGGTCGTTCTGTAGGCTCCTGTCACCAGAAGGAGTGCTAGTCTCTGTGACTGCGCTAGTACTCGTCTTTCCGCTTGATTTAGCTCGGTTCCTATAGAGTGCTATATAGAGTTGCTATTGGCTGAGTTTATATAGAGTGCTTCTATTCCTGAAGCTCAATCCCCAAGTCCTTTCAGCTAGGCGATTGAGGGCTGCAAATCTTAACGTCACCTTACTTTTTATGCCCTGTAAGTGTGGTACATAGTTAAATCTTTCGCCTATGGTGACACTGAGAAACGTTACTTCTTTTGAAGGGAGTATGATTTTGTCTCCTACTCGTACCCTAGGAGGCAGAATATGCAGATGTGGAGAAGATTGGTTCTGGTGGCTAAAAAATTTCACCTTCGCTTAGCCAATAAAAACATAAAATTTAATAAATGATTTTTTTTTATAAATTCTGAAAAAGTAAAAAATTCAGCATTGAATTTAAGCGTTCTGAGATTTCTGTTATTCTTTATTATTTCTTAAATTTGAATAGAAAACCTAAGGTTAACATTATATGAATGAGCATAGCACTTCATTTAAAGTATAAAGAAAGTGATCTTGCCCCAAACTATTAAGCTTGTTCAACTATTGTACAAAAATATTTATAAAGCAATTGTTATAAATGTTTCCACATTAAGGTGTGTCAAGATCACTTAAGTAACACTGTATAAGTAATAACAAATTTGGCCTGATGTACCTCCGAAAGTGTATAGATGTGTAGCAGCAAGAGAGAAGGACATCTTAATCGTGCCACTAGGCGAGCCACCTGCACTGGGCAGAGTGGGGGCGGCCAGCGGGTATATAAACCGCGGCCGACCTCAGTTCAGTTGGTTTCAAACCAACCATTCAGGTTGGTTTCAAACCAACCATTCAGGTATGTTTCAAACCAACCATTCGGGTTGGTTTCAAACCAACCATCGCAGTACTCACAGAAGTGAGACTTCATGGACGCCCACCTCCCTACAAGGATACACAATAATTACGGACGAACATAACGATCCCCACGGAGGAGTGTTGATAGCCATCCGTCATGGAACTACACGGAAGAAAATGTCACCTCCTTTCAACATCAGGGACTCTAGGATAAGTCATGTCACTATTCAAGTACACATGACCCAACCTACATACATCACTGGAATATATAGACGCCCTAGTGGATCACTAAGAGAACTGCAACAACTCATTGACTCTTGCGGTGTTAAAAGGAATCACTGGGTGGAAGGAGATCTAAATGCCCGCCACACATTATGGCATAATATAAGAAATAATGAAGCAGGTAGGATGCTGGTCAGAACAGGTTTCACAGTAATCCACCCATCGACTCACACTTTTCGCCATGCTGGAAACGGGGCCACATCCACAATAGACTTCCTGATCACTAAACAATCACACCGCATCACTGATTGCACTGTATACGATTTTCTCACGTCTGATCACCGACCAGTAGTATACGAAGTACAGGGCAAGAAAGCATCATCAAAAACGAAAAAATACAAGTATCAGGAGGCAGACTGGAGTCGTTTCAAAACTGATGTATGGCATAAACTGCAACAGGTACCTACCCTTCGAACAAAGGAGGAAATCGATGAATACATTGAAAAATTCATGACATTAATAACAGAATCCGCACGGGCCAATATTCCTACATATCACCCACAACCGCCCCACTTACGGCCACCTCCACCGTACATTATGGCACTCATAAAAAGTAGGCGAACTATAAAAAACCGTTACCATCGCACAAGAGACCCGGACACCAAAAAGGCCTTGAACTCGATGACCACACAATTAAGAAATCTAATGAAACGATGGAAATCAGAGACCTGGCAGGATAGATTAAGAGCCACCCACGGTGATTACCGAAAATTTTGGAAGCTCACCAAAGCGGCCACGAAGAAGTCATCAGACGTTCGCCTACGTGATGGAGACCGCCTCTTAACCCACGCGGAGCAAGCTGAAAACCTGGCGGACTATTATAAACACGACATAGAGATACGCACAGGAGAAAGGACACCAATACCAACTATCGATAGAGACATAAACTACATGTCCATATCTCCGAAAAAATTAAAAACAATTCTCCGTAGATCACACGGAAATAGGGCCACAGGTCACGACGGTGTACAATCAGTTCTATTAAAGCAACTACCCAGAAGAGGAATAGCACATCTCACCAACCTTTATAATTCATGCTTGAAGCTGAGATATTTCCCCGACAAATGGAAACATGCCATCCTGTTCCCGCTCCTCAAGCCAAATAAAACTGGGAATGAGGCTGATCACTACAGGCCAATCAGTTTGCTGCCGCATATCGCCAAGATATGTGAGAAAATCATACTGAATTACCTATGGGAATTTTGTGATGAATTATCGGTTATACCATATGAGCAAACAGGATTTCAGGCCCATTTCAGCACAGAGCATCACTTGATGAAATTACAGTCGGAGGTGAACACAGCATTAAATCGCAACCTGGCTACCGCAATGATATCCAATGATTGCACCAAGGCATTTGACTCAGTATCTCATAATATCCTATGTCGGAAACTAATCGAGTTAGAATGCCCTGAGCAGCTCTATAATACCATTAAATCATTCCTTCAAGATCGTACCACTTCAGTAAAGGTACGAGATGAAATTTCCAGAAAAATAACAGTAACATGTGGAGTGCCACAGGGAGCCGTTTTATCACCAGTCTTGTTCTCAATATATACCGCTGGCGTGGTCGGCAAACACTACAGAAGGGCTACAGTCGCCGCATACGCGGACGATATAGCAATCTATAGCAGTAGTATGAGCCCGAAAATGGCACTGCATCAGGCCGAAAAAGCTTGTCAGGACATCACAAGACAGCTGAGTTACCTGAACATCTCGGTAAACCCCAACAAGACGGATTGTGTGGTGTTCGCTAGATAGAAGGGGAAAAAGTCGACTTTGCCGAGAACTCTCCGTGTTGCGGACACCACAATTTCCCCAAAAAATTCAATAATTTATTTGGGCATAAGACTGGACAGACATCTTACATTATCAACCCATATCCATCAAAAAACCAAGAAAATCAGGAGAAGATCATACCGCCTCAGTCACTTATTAACTACACCTGCACTATCACTCCGTCTCAAACTCCAAATCTATAAAAGCATACTAAGACCGGCTCTCTTATACGGAGCACCGTTGTTCACGCTCTCTCCGACGGCACACAAAGACACCTCCAGCGTTTTCAAGATTCAGTGCTGAGAAAGATGGTGAGAACAACGATGTGGAAAAAAGAGAAACCCCCGGCACTACATTCTATACTTAACCTTCCTACAGTTCCGGAATTTATTAAAAGAAGACATATAAAATTCTTCGACTCCTTGCAGTACCCAACGAACCCACTTTTTCAAACATTAACACCAGCACCACCACCAATTCGGTGGCAAAACTATGTTTCAAGATTAAATACCTAAATACATAAAATTGTAATTGTATATATAGATTATATAGATTGATTATATTAGTTAGGATAAGTATATAAGTCAGCTAGTTGGTGTGCCCCAACACCAAATAAAATTCATGATTATGAAAAATATATAATAACATATTTCAACACAAAACTGCTTTAAAATGGAACACAGTTCCAGTAAAAAGCCAAACTACAATGTTTAAGTGGAAATAAAGCTTTACCACCCCCATCCTCACCTCCCCAAAGCAATAAAATAAGGAGTTCTGAAAAAAAAAGAAAAAAAAAAAATTTATTTTTTGAAGAGAAAAGATTTGGCTCCGCCGGGAGTCGAACCCGGGTCTCCTGCGTTACATGCGAGGATGCCAACCGCTACACCACAGAGCTCTGCCTTGAGCCGAGCTCTGTGGTGTAGCGGTTGGCATCCTCGCATGTAACGCAGGAGACCCGGGTTCGACTCCCGGCGGAGCCAAATCTTTTCTCTTCAAAAAATAAATTATTTAAAAATAATTTAAAAATGGTGGTCAGCCACAAATGAAGATTAGATTAATTAAAAAAAAAAAAAAAAAGTTCAGGCATTCTTTTTACCTTGACCTTTCTCACTCGCCTTCTCTCCTGCTCGCTCCTCCTACTCCTCTTCCACCTTGTACTCTTTTTATTAAACCATATATTTTCCAAATATTTTCTTATTATTTGCCAAAGCTCCCTTCCTTCCTTTTTTACCCGAGACGAGCCTACTGGCGTCCGAGACACCTGTCAATGACGTTACCAGTAATCTCCGAGGTAGCTTTCCTTTAGCGGCTATGACGGGTCAAGCAGCGATCGAGTCATTAGACCGTGACTTCACTGTTACCCCCAGGCACTTTCCTTCTGCAACTCCCTCTAACTCTCCTCAACCACCAGTGACGAGTCTAGCTGCGGTCGAGGCCAGTGCCAGTGACACCACAGGTACCTCCGAGATAAAATTCCTATCTTGTCTGTGACGGGTCCAGCTACGGCCGAGGCTTGCGCCCGTGACGCCATAGCTACCCTCGTGACGCTAACCCTCTTCCTTAAATCCTGCCATGCATGTTGTCGCCTTCTAATCGGAAGTCACACTAGCCATCCCGACTATTCTCACCAGATGACACACTGGTAACCTGCGGGACGAACTACTTTCAACATCCGACGACACAGATGCAACCAATCTTCAGGCTTTTTCCTCCAAAGTTTCACTTGAGCTATTTTTCAATATGAAATAAAATGAATAATTTAGCCCAAAATGAAATCTTGTTTAGGGCACTTTAATGGATTTTATATGGATTAATGGATTGGTAGAAAATTAAGCCGAATGAGGATAAAACTTAAGTCATTCTATTCACAAAAAGAAGGCCTGATACGAGCAGCAAGGTTAAATTAATAGGACAACTCATAGATTGGAAATAAGCGTTAAATATTTTGGTTTAACCTTAGATTGATAATTGACTTTCACAAAACATATAAAGGACCAATGTGATAAAGCAATTGGGTTACTACAAAAATTATTCCCTCTATTTAACAGAAACTCTAGTTTAAATCTAATAAATAGGAAATTAATTTATTATTTATACATAAGACCCGTTCTGCTCTATGCATGCCCGATTTGGTCAAACACGTGTGCAACTAACTACTCAAAGTTACAAGTAGTACAAAATAAATGCCTGAGATTTATTGGGTCCCTTCCTAGACATACGCCAAATTATGCACATGCACGAAATTTTAGATATACCAAAATCCAGCACTAGCAACGGATTTCTTTAATTTCTGTCACAAGAGCATATCAGATAAATAGTTAGTTATTCATATGATAACTCATGCTACAAAAAACACAAGCACAAACGACTGAAACATGTGGTGCTTTAACATTATAATTTTTGATCTAATGTAAACCATATTCATTTTTAATTTTAATTCAAAATGTTATTTTATTTTTGTTTTTGTTTTAATCATCAAGTTTACTACAAGAATGTTAAAGTAATTGTAACTTTTTTTATATTTTGATTAAATTGTAATAACGTCCACAGTTATCTTATACTTATTAATTTAAGTTGATTTTATTTTAACTCTGTCAACAACATGGGTTTTTTTTTCATTTTTTTTCCCTTATTGTAATTAGCTTGCTTAATTTTGATATATAAGAAAAAGGTACATTTGTAAATTAAAAAAGCAAATGCTTGTAAAACTTTTATTTATATTATTTTGTTAATAAAAGTAATTTTATCATTATTAAGTGTGTACTTGATAAAATAATAGGTTACTTAATCCATAGGAAATTTTGTTAGATTTGTTTCCAGAATCCATGTATTGACTAGGAAAGAGGTTGAAAGATCCTCAATTCAAAAAACATTAAGGCTCATTCAGAAAAAAAAATATTTCAATGTGAATATCCCTTTTAAATCTCTGCTGACTTGGCTGCCCAAGAGGTTTTTGTATCTTAATATCAGTTTCTTAAACTATTGTAAATTGTTGCATTGGCTTGAGATAAATGAAGGTAGGAGATACATGGAGATTATTAGGTCATAGGTGAATTCTGAAACTTGGAAATTTTGGTTTGGCATTAATAGATCAATTTTTAGGACTTTAGAGGCAACTTTGGGCTAAATCAGAGGACAATTTAGAGGAAAGAAAATAGACTGGATTCATATTAAAATATAATGTCTATATTTGAGTTCATTTTTTACTTTTTATTTATAAATAACAATTAAATTTCAGTTGGAAGAAAGAAGGTGAAAAAAGGGTGGAAGTTGAGGATAGAGTTATTGCTGCAAACGAAGCTTTAATAATCCATCGTGCAGAGCTCACTGACTCAGGTTCTTGGATATGTATTGCTAATAATAGCGCTGGCCAGCAAACGAAAACACTTTCTTTGCATGTAAGTTAAGCTAACTCTGTTAGCCGCCTCTTATCCTCTCATTTACAATACTCCAAAATTATTATTTTCCATGATTATTTGTGACAGTGATTATTTTTAAAAAACAATTTCAGGTGTTAGGAAGTTTAATTACACAATATAAAAATTACTTGATGTAAAATTAGAAATAGATTCTTATACTATAAGTTTAAAAAACATTGAAAATAAAGGAAAGGAAACAAACAAAAATCTTATCTTTTAGTGAAATAAATTTTAAACTAATGTAAACACTAATAAAATAAATTTCACTTTGTATTTTAACTCTGGAATTGTAACATGAATCAGACACCATCCAAGGGGTGGCTGGTCACTCAAAAATATTTATTGAAACTTCGAATAACAATAAATAATAAAAGAACTAAATATGAAGAGGTTCTTTTAATGAAAAAACCTTATTCCTTATCAGGTTGTTGTTGGTCCACATTGATCTCTAAATGGAATTGCTTTGGCACTTGGTTCATTATTAGTTAGTGGAAGAAAATCTCATTCGTTACTCAAATTGTCTTTGGATATGCAAATCTGTGAAGCTCCAAAATGTAATACTTCATAAAGATCTGGCATGGCTAAAGTTTTGCAAGTTTTCTAACATATTGTAAGGGACCAATGCACTAAGGCTCTTAAGTAGGGATCGGATTCGTATGTATTTACATATTTTTTGGATGTTATTGCATATTTATACATATTTGATCAAAATAAATACATATTTCCTCATATTTAATCATAATAAGTACATATTTTTCATTTTGGGCATATTTCCATAATTTGGAGGTGCTTGACAGAAACTGTGAATTTAATTTAAAGAACGACCTTGCCTTCATTTCTAACAATTGCGTATTTCTCGCACAAGCCATTACCCATCTTGAGTCCCAAAATGATATACTGACAGAAAAAGTGGCTAACGTGAAAAAGGCAGTGGCGGATCCTGAAATTTTCTGAGGGGGGGAGCACTTTTTTTTTTTTACATTTCATGAGTAATGAAAGCCCTAATTTAAAATACATATTGGTACATAATGACGTTGTAAATTACTGTAAATGTTTAAATATAATTCATTTTCAATTACTGGACTTGAAAAAATGACTTAATATAGCCCATTTTCTATAGAAATAGTAATACTTTATGAGTGTCCTCACCTTTCAAGGGGGGGGGGGGGCGTGCCCCCCGCGCCCCTCCCCTGGATCCGCTACTGGAAAAAGGTCATCGAAACGGTGGGAGGAATATCCGGGAGTATCGTCCAATTAGCCTTATTGGCATAAATTGACGTTAAACAAAACCAACTGTTGGAAATTTTTTTTTTTTTAAATAACATATTGACGTTGCTTTTTGTTTTATTATAACTGTTATTTATTAGTACCTAAGGTACTCGTTAAAGATCTCTATCCTGGATAGGCAAAATTTAGGACTCCCACTGTAGCATCGTCCGATTAGCCTTAGTGGCATCAAGTGACGTTAAACAAACAAATTGTAAGTTGCAAAAATGTTCTTTTCTTGAATAAATCATTATAACTTGTAAAAAAAAATTCTTTTGTTCCTAATAATTATTACAAGTTGTAACAATGTTCTTTACTTGTATAAATCATTATTACTTGTAAAAAAAAAAATCCATGTTTATCAAAAAAATGTCTATTTTACTTAAATATTTGAAGAAAATCCCATATTTACCACATATTTGACGAAAATAAATGCATATTTTAGTTAAATATTTGGTAATTTTAAATACAAAAAAATCCGATCCCTTATCATAAGAAATCGCCTGAGGTGCTAGACCGAACTGAGCAAGAATTATGACCAAATGCACAACCGTTCGGGGGCATTTTCATTTTATTATCTAAAGAATTTTTCTAAACTATTCAGTGATGTCTAAATCAAAACCAGATGATGAGCTTAGTGCTTACTTTGAAGCATGGCATCTTTGGTATCAAAAAAACTCGAAAATTCGAAAATGGAATTATTCGTCAAATAACAAATGTGCCTGTTAACATTAATAAAATTATTAATTTATTACCACTATTATCAATAATGATCATTGCATTAATGTACACATAACAAAGAAAACGATTCTTAATTTGAGTTACTTTCAGGGCTTAGTAAATAAACAAAGTATAAAGACTTGGCTTCTGCAAATTGATTATAATCTATTATCTAGAGCTATCTGACAGATTAGCAAATGGTTGTGTTGGAAAATTAATATATATAGAAACTCGTTTATGGCTACAATTTCCTGGCAATATAAATGAGAAAATGAGAAAACTGCTCACAGTGCCTTAATATCAGTAGGAAAGCAGCGCTGAATCTACGAAGATCATCTTAATAGCTATGAGCAGAAACAAAGCTACATTCGCAAAGTGGAATCATATTCCCCTATTGTTTGCTTGTGCTCTTACTATACATTAGTCCCTAGGTGGTACTTTTGGTGAAGCTGTTTATGAACATCAGCTTCTATATGTTTCTTTAACATTAGTTACAAATATCAGCGACTTTTTTGTTATAACTAAAACCAATGACACAAACTTTTATCATGAAAGAAGCCTAGCAAGCTGCATCTTGCAAATCTGAGTGATTTCTCACTCTTCTTGTTCACTTCTCAAAGTTTACTAGCTCATTTTTGTCATCTTATTGATAAATTATTGCAAATATCCACAATAACATTACTTAAAAACTTGGATGAAAAGTGAATAATATATTGATCATGAGAATTACAACTGTGTTACTCAATACATGCGACCATACTCTAGAGCTGGTGGTGTAGCTGTGTATCACGCATCTAGAGTTACATTTCACAATGCAACCTTTTCCGCCTACTATTTTATCAAGTATTGGAAACAAGTCTCTGATCAGAATTCACGCATAGGAGACATAGGTAACGCATAGCTGCATATCTTTATCACTGTTCTTAAGGAACCTTTGATTATTGCTTTTATTTACATTAGACCAAAAAAATTATTTCTGATATTTTATATTAATTTAATCATTATCGTGGATGACCACCCTTGTTTTTAAATTATTTTAAATAATTTATTTTTGATAAGAAAAGATTTGGCTCTACCGGGAATCGAAGCCGGTTCTTCCGCGTGACATGCGCAACCATTACACCACGGAGTCGCCTCCAAACGGCGCCAAATCCTTCCTCTTCACTGACACCTCTCTTACGATCTAGCAAGTTTTGCGTGTATTTACGGGAGGTGGACAATTTTTGTCCAACTTTGTCCCAAAGTTGGGAGAGGTGTCAGTGAAGAGGAAGGATTTGGCGCCGTTTGGAGGCGAATCCGGGGTGTAATGGTTAGCATACCGCGCATGTCACGCGGAAGACCCAGGTTCGATTCCCGGCGGAGCCAAATCTTTTCTCTCCAAAAATAAATTATTTAAAATATTTCTGATATTATTCATAAGCAGTTACATCAATTTACATTTGAATTTTCAGGTCTTTCAAATAGAAATAACTAAAATTCACCAATGATTCTTGCTGGAGATTTCAATGTTCATTTTAGTTTAGAATATTTATATATTACAGGATTTTTTAGAAGAAAAATTGGTACAAGTACTGAAGTGCGGTGCACTAAGGTGCCCTTCAAAGTAAGGCCCGATCTCCATTGAAAAGGACCCTTTTGGGGGTTTATTTATCTCTGAAGAGCGAGCGCAGCGAGCGGGAGTCGAAAGCTAGAATCTATTAAAGCCAATCAAGGCACTTTTTAACTGAAAAAAAGGCAATGGGAGTTCGATAACATCACGGTCACATAATCTCTCAAAACAGGCCATGCCCATCAGCCGCTCTTCAGTACCTGTTCAGTGCACTCTGAACAAATTATAGGTACTAACTGCCAATATAGCGCCACCTAGTGGCCAATGAAGTCAAACTGTGACTTCAAAATGTGACCCCCCTGGGTGAACAGTGTCTAGTGATCCTAGGAAAATGATTTTCTAAAACAAGAGATTGATAATGCAAAAAATATTTATTGATCACTTTGTTACAATTCAATAGTGTAGCTGATTAACTGTAAACGTTCACCTTAAACAATTTCTTAATAAAAACTAATAACCTTTTGGGCAAAAGAATGGTACTACTTCCCCTATTCCCCTGCTGGTTTTGACAGCTGATAAGCACGCTGCCATCTGTTGGTCACCATGCAAACTACTAGCACCGCCATCTTTCCCCTATTTCCCCTCCTGTTTGAAAAATAACTGCCTTGCCTCAGTATTACGTCACACACTATCCCACCCCATCTGAAAGGAACACATCGATTACGTGCCAGTTGATATAATTATCTAACTTTTAAAAAACCTCTCCTCTCTCCCCACCTTTTGCTCCATTATACGTCACTTTCTATCTATTTCTCCGAATATTTTGAAGAATCAGTATTTCGAACTGAACTATATTCGGAGTCGCTGAATAATTCAAACCTATACCATAACCTACTTTTTCATTAAACTTTCATTTTTAAAAACCACTTATAAGTGAAAAATAGAGGAGAGGAAAAATAGAGGAGAGGAAAAATAGGAATGGGTACTTCCTTGTGAAAATTCTTATATTATGTATTTATAATATAGTTATACTTTCCGGCAAAATGGTTTATAGTATAGAAACAAGTTTTGGTTAATAAAGGTTCTATTTTTTTGAAGAGGAATAGGATATTATATAATTGTTGGATTTAGATATATTAAAATTTGAAAGAAATTACATCCTTTATACATCCATTATACATCCTTTCATGTATGATTTTTATTTATTCTTTCAAATGTAAATAAATACCTACAAAATAGGTGGTTTCATATTGTGAAAAATAACAGTGGAATTAGATAAGCATAAATCCTATCGCTTAATTTTTTTTTTTAACTTTAACTTTTTGTAAAGTATGTAAATGTCAGTTCTTCAAATAAGTATAGGCATAATGAAAAGATAATAGGTTATAGAAAAACAAAGAAGTGGATAAATTGTTAATAAAAAAGTGGATTGGTAAAGAACTTATATGCATAACGAATAGTTACGTAATTACTTGTATTCGGAACGGTATAGGTTCAATATTAATATTTTTCAGGGACTCTAAAAGACTAATACAGTAGAACTTCGATATTTCGTAGTTGAAGGGACTGAGGATTTGCTACGAATTACTGGAGGTAACGAATTATCGAGGCTAGGAATTATGGAAGGTGGAGAAGGAAAAATACGAATTATAGAAAGTTGTGTATTTTTACATAAGATCTTTATTTTTACACTTACAATTATACCATCAAAGTACATAATTAAATTTTATGAATACAAAATGATTTTCAGGATCTATAAAAGTCAGTTATTTTTGACTCTTTAATTGATCCACCCGTGCACGATCGATCGATCACATTTTCGAAACAAACCACGACGGAAAAAAATAAATCGCCGTCGTCTCTCGTTGACAAGAAATGTCTTAATTCCGCGATGTGAGATCTAGCTTGTTTGAAGGAAATTAATGGAGGATCCATGGGCATCCTGATTTTCCAAATTGTCATAAATGTGTTCAGCCAAAATATCGTCATCAGTCATGGAACATGAAATGGTAGAACATCTTGAAGTTTTTTGAAGAGAGGCACTTGGAACTCGATTTTGTGTATTGAATCTGACACACGCTGAATGTGATTCATACAACTTGAATATGTGATTCACTCTAGTTTCACCCGGTCCAAGTAGGAATTATAGAGTGTTCTTGCTGACTAGACTACGAATTATAGAGGTGACGATCTATCAGCGCCCGCGTCAGCTGCGAAGTTAATACGAATTTTGGAAGGGACCGAAATGCAGTGACTTTTTACGAATTATAAAGGTTTTTTCAAGAGACCGAACTTTTGCTACGAATTATCGAAGTTCGACTGTACTTCGAAAAATGATAACATTTCGATGAAGAGTACACTTATTATTAATTAATGTTGAAAATTAAAAAAGATGATAAGTAAGAACGGTCAATGTATGACGCAGTGTGTGCACCTGAAAGAAATGATATATTAAGTGTTGTAGGAAAAACAGTAAAATGAAATGATAATCTAATATTAGTTACTTGTGATAAAATGAATCTATTGTGAAACTTTGAAGTTTGAAGAATCGATCTCCTAGCGCTTACGCTTGAACCTCTATGGCGGTAATAACAGCAGTGAAACCTACTTCTACGCGCGCGGTTCCCTCATGGATCTCTTATCTGTGTGTGTGTGTGGGGTTGAGACAAATAGTATTTAATTGATGATGAATGTTCTTAGTTGATTGATTTAGTGAAACAAATTCTACATTAAATGAGTTTAGATTGATTGGTTATCAATGTTAAATGAGAATTGTGTACTGTTTCAAATGATTTGATGTTATAGAAGCTAATAAAACTGAGTTTATTCTTTTGGTACTACTTCCCCTATTCCCCTGCTGGCTTTGACAGCTGATAAGCACACTGCTATCTGTTGGTCACCATGCGAACTACCATCCCCACCCACCACCTCTGTTCATAGCCGTTAAAGGCCGATTTTATGGCTAACTTAGAATTATATTACGCACCTTTTTTACGAGTATGACACCGTGACGTCATCTCAACTCTATACAACTTCACCTATTCCTGGCAAATAAACATCGATTAATCGTACTTTCTGTACATATGATTAATTTTGAAAATACCGCGTCTCCCCACACTTGCGTCAATAGAACATTACTCACAGCTCACAAGAATAATTTTTAATAAAAAATGATGGTCGCAAAAAAATTCTTGTAAATTGTTTCTTTGTGCTATAAGAACATGTATTCTGAAAGTTTTTAAAATCAGTTTATGTGGCCCTTTTTGAGAAAAAAGAGTTTTTTTTTTATTGCTTTTCGTCAAAAATTTATTCGATTTTCTGAATAGGTGCTAAAAAACTATAAAATATTAATAATTACCATTTGTTTATTATCTGAATTGATAAAAAATACTTAACTATTAATTATGTTATATGTTTATTACGTGAAATAGATTAAATAGTCAATTTAAAATTAAAAATACTTGATTGAAATATTTAAGTGATTTTGTGGTACTTTTCTGTTATAGTCACGCCCAGAGAAAATGTTTTTGATTTAGTTAGTACATTGCTTTAAGGAGGTTGCTAGGGAGGTAACTAAGAGTTCATGTCACAACTGTTCGCTTACTAGCAACACTGTCAGGAGAAAACAATTCCGTGCCGAATCATTTCTTTTGACTAGATAATTAATCACGTTAAATATGGTTGAGTATCAGTATAATTTATAAAATATTTTTAGGAATATTTTGGATGAGGAAACTGCAGTCAAGTTTTTTCAAAAGCATAATATTATTCATTAAATGATAATATGTAAAAATAAATATGACACGAAGCTAACATTCAAAGGTAAGAGATCCATGAGGGAACCGCGCGCGTAGAAGTAGGTTTCACTGCTGTTATTACCGCCATAGAGGTTCAAGCGTAAGCGCTAGGAGATCGATTCTTCAAACTTCAAAGTTTCACAATAGATTCATTTTATCACAAGTAACTAATATTAGATTATCATTTCATTTTACTGTTTTTCCTACAACACTTAATATATCATTTCTTTCAGGTGCACACACTGCGTCATACATTGACCGTTCTTACTAATCATCTTTTTTTAATTTTCATTAATAATTTTCGCCATTGATTGGCACTAGTAAATGAGCACAATTAGTCAAACATTGACCACGCTCATTACACACTAATCATTTTCGCCATCAATTGGCGCTATAAACATTACAGCTGTTATTTACTGTTTAATTTTACTTGTTTAACGCTTTTGTTTTTTAGTTCTTAGTCCAACATAAATGATTTTTTTATTGAACACGATGATCTATTTGCAGTCCTCTATTTATCATCGGCTCATTTCTCATGGCGGTTTCTATTTCACAAGATCACTGTCTTAACCTACTGAACATTCGCTGAACTTGCTTTGTTTGTTTATTTGATTTTTTCTTCTCGTTGGTAATTCTTCTACCAGTCAGCCCTCATTTATTGTTGTCGCCCTGTTCTCTTTTCTGCCATTCTTGCCACCATAGTCCTATACTAATCTTCATGATGCCACGATCAGTTGTTGATTTCAATCAATATATTAAATCCCTAGAGCGAAAACTACGCGCTCTACGCCGTAACATATTGGACACATCAGAAGCGGGACGCAATGCCATCGTTGACCCAAACCAGAGACTTCTCTTTGAAGCAAAGTTGGATTCTGTCCACACTGATTGGCTCGAATTCAAAAGATATTATGATGACCTCGAACAAGATCAAGAAGAAGCATTTCCCAATGAACAGTGGGACGCCATCTATGACGAACTCTTGAAGGAAATCCGAACCTCAAAGAGTTACCTCATGCAGCTTCAGAGGTCAGACAAGGAGGAGAAACCCTCAAACCTATTTGACTCAATTATTAGGCAACCTTAGCAAGAATGCTACTAATAGCAAGGCGCACTTACCAAAAATACAAATCCCAGAATTTTCTGGTGATTTGTGGAAGTGGACTCATTATATGGACACGTTTGTGTCACTCGGCCATGAGGTCGATGGACTCACAAACGTGGAAACATTTCATTATTTGCTTGGCGCCCTTAAGGGAGAAGCAGCCTCTTTGGTCTCCAGATTTCCCGTAGAAGATCGATCTTACATCCTTGCATGGGAAAAGCTTCTTTCCACCTATGACGATCCAAGGGTTTTGGCCACCGTATTTGTCCAACGCATTCTAGAAACAATCGTGAAAGATATCTCCGATGAACGGCGACGTTATGAGCGGTTTTTATTTGGGGTTGCGGACAGCATCGACGCCTTCAAGGGACTACGCTTGACGGACCCCGCTGAGTTCCTGCTCCCATCTGTGGCCCTGCGCACGCTCGACGGTGTTACCCGAAGGAACTTTGAGCTATCCCGCAATGGGAATCAGCAGTTTCCTACTTGCGAGGAAGTCATCGGATTCGTTCGAAAACGTCTCACCGCCTTAAAGGTATCTAAGGACATCGAAACTGGCCCCAACTTCCAAGCTCATAACAAAGGAAGAAATTCTTTGGGATACAAGGGTCCAAGTTTAAACCATAGAAAATACCAATCGGCAGCCTTTCATATGACCGATGTAGTTGCAGGTCGTGTTACTCACATTCAACAGAAGCAGCGCTACAAAAGTAACCCGTCTCCCACTGCTGTAGGTCATACCTATCCTAGCGCAAAAGGCTGTCCTCTATGCAAGAGTAGATATTTATTAGGTTATTGTCCCAAATCTGTTGTTATGCAACCGGCACAACGCCAGCAGTTTATACGCGCGTGGAAAGGTTGTACGAATTGCCTCCGTGAAGACCACAAAGTAAAGGAATGCTCTTCAAAGTGGAACTGCCGGTTTTGCAATCAAAGGCACCACAGCCTGATTCATCACACGGATGGGAAGAACAATATCGCCGTTGACCAGACGACGAGTGGTTCGTAAGATACTGATGTAAGATACTGCTTTTAGCGAAAATGGACCTAAGGCATTCATCGGGTTTGCTCTTCTCATTATCAGGGTACACAGCCTGGAGTTATACTTCTCGGCACAGTCAAAGCTCTTGTGCAGGACGTTCGAGGCCGTTTTCTGCCGTGCCGAGCACTATTGGATTTTGGTAGCCAGCGGACCTTCATATCCAAGAAACTGGCCCTCCAGTTGGGTGCGCCCATTAGCCCTTGTTCAGGAGCAATTACTGGACTAGGCTGCGATTCCATAAAGCGTCCCATGGGATCAATGTCTGTTATCATCGCCACACATCCATCGGCCGAACAACACAACGCTAATTGTTTAGTGGTTGATAAAATATCTTCTAACTTGCCTAGCTCCGCCATTAACAACGTGGATCTTCGTCCTCTTCAATAACAGTGGTTAGCTGATGACCAATTCTTCATCCCAAAACAGGTTGACCTACTCATAGGATGTGACCTATACCCTCGACTCATAACCGGGACTCCATACGCTTCGGGTATAGATGATGTTCATCTCCTTCCAAGTGTCTTCGGATTGGTTGTTATCGGAAGATTGGGAAATCAAGATCTCACTCAAGTTCATAATACCTTCTTCACCTAATATCATTGCTCCATTGAAAAGCAACCACGAGCATTTCGGGAAATTGAGGAAGCACAAGTTTTGATAAGGTCCTCCCCACAGGACGCATATTGCGAGGAGCAATTTTCTAAAAATCACTTTCGGACTTCCGAAGGACGCTATTGTGTCCAACTACCTTTGACCGATAATTCCAGCTCCCAGGTGGCCGGGATGACAGGGAGGAAGGCAGGCGGCACATGATGGACTTGAAATATAAGCAAGGCAAATGTTCATTTTATTTCTTATCTTGTTTTTCATGTTTTAGCAGAAACTGTACTACCAATAGAAAAATAAAACTGTTGTTTTCTTTCATTATATCAAAAATATGTTGATCACTGAAATTTCCCGATTTACTTACAAACTACTAATAAGGGAGGGCATACTCCCCCCGACCAGGGAATTGGGAATGCCGGACCTTTACAGTACCTTTACCGAAAAATTAAATTTAAATATGATCAATTGTTCAGTTTAATTAATGAATAGATATGATACGACAATTCTGTTTTCTTCATAAATCTAGAATTTCCGTTACTAAGTCCATGTTTCTCATTTTACTCATCACAAACCTTTAATATCCTATTTTAATTTTAATAATTGAATTTATTTATTTTATAACAATGCATGTAAATGTATATAAGAATCATACAAATAAATACTGTACAATACAAAAATACTTTCGTACTATTAAATTATTTTAGCTTAATCCTAAGAGCGGAATGAAAGTAAAGATTCACTTTATCAGTGGGTAAAACCTAAACGCACTCACTTTTTTTTTAAGTGAAATTTCATTTGGAAGGTCCAAAGTTATACAGAGGCGCTTTGAGTTGGGTGAAACGGTTTGTGGTTCGGTCACACAGCTGATTCAACAAATAAAATTATCATTTTAATGATGTTTCCTATTGAAAATATAATAGAAATGTATTACTATATATTTTCTAATAATTTAAATAATTAATTTTGATTGTGAATTTAAATATGTGCTAAAGTGTTTGTCACTGGGGACGCTTAACTGATCGTTTCGCCCCGCCATTTTGACTTCCGATTGGCGTCACAACGAAGATCAGCGAACAAGGAAGTGATTGAAGTGATATTGAATTTTCGTTAGGATATTCCAAGTGCTCAAGTCAATTAAAATGGATGAATCAGATGATATTTCATCTATCAATGGAAATAAGCAAAAAAATGAACCAAGTAAATGTATTTAGCCTCCTAGAAAACGTAAGTTCTTATTTTTTCACATATTTACAGTAATTGATATTTATAAAATAAAGATACTAACCACTCTCTGATTTATTGGTGACTGGTATCTCAATAGGAATATGGTATGTAGTTGAAATTTCAAATTGTAATGAATAATAAAAATTTTTATAGGTAAGAAAGATAATACTGCTGTTCAAAGCATCATATCATATCAGGGTTCACAAGGAAATAAAGTCAATGCATCAAATAATGGCAATGATTCTTCTGTAAAACATAAGTTTTTGGTTGTTTATTAACATAAATACAAATTTATCACATTAAATTACTTGTGGAGAAACAAAATTTCTCAAGTTTAGAACATTTTCAAACTGATTTTCCTCAATTTGTGAAGTTAGGTTTGATGTCAGAAATAATTTTTAGTAAACACTTCAAATGTTTATTTAATTTTAATGCATTCAATACATTCAAAACATTAAATAGCTGCTCACATTTATAACTAATTATTAAAACGATTTTATCATGAAAATGCTTGTTTTTCATTTTAACATCATTAAAATGTTTTAATAGGCAAAAGAGATCTCGTAAGTACTGAAAGGGTGAGATTATTCCATCAAACACAGAAACAAAGGAAAAATGATAGATACTATGATGTTAAGTAAGTATTTTAATTTAATTAACTGATAAGCCTATTACAAACAGTATTCAAAATTCATATTTGATTTTTTGTTTTAAGGTGCAAGTACTTCAACTACTATTTTAAATACTGTTACAACAATAAGCTGCCATCAAGATTCCGTGATGAATACTCAATCTTTAGAAGTTGCAGATACAAGAGTTGAAACTAGTGATATATTTCAACTACCTCATAAATATAATTCAGTTTTCACAAATATGAACGAAAAATATATGAGAAGCAATTTAAAAATGATAGGTTTGGCTATGCTATGTGTGTGATCGTCTTTGGTTTCAAAGTAATTTTAAAATCTTAAATTCTACTCAAAAACATGTCAATCGTGACGGTTTTCCGAACCTTGATTATAATGATCAAATGGCTTGTAGTAGTTGTCGGCATTCCTTAAATTTAGGAATGCTTCCCACTATGTGCAAATTTAATGGATTTGTTTTTCCTTCCATTCTTGACAATCTGCCTAAATTAGATATTGTAGACCAGCTGGCTGTGGAAAGACTTATGTCATAAAATTGCTTATGGATATTTATAATAGGTTTTCTATTACTGAAAATTATTGTAATGCATATATAACTTGTGCTTCAACTGGTAAAGCAGCTGTGGCTATTGATGACATAGATATCCATACAGCCTTAAAAATTCCGCTTACATTTATCCCACTACATTCTTAGGTTCTTCAACAATATTACTCTATTTAAATTTGCTAAAGTTGTGATAATAGATGAGATAAGCAAGATTAGTGCTGAATTACTATCAAAGATTGATGCTCGACTGAAACAAATTCCTGGAAAAAATTCATACTTCAGAGGATTGGTTTTTTATTTTTTTTTTATTGGTGATTTAAGACAGCTGCCTCCAGTGCAAGCAACCCCTATGTATACACAACTCAAAAGAGGACTCTAAGGAACAACATTGTGGCATACCCTGAAATTTTATGAATTAAATCAAATTATACGTCAAAGTGACCCAGTTTTCGCTACTATATTAACTAAAATTGGCAACGGTGAAGTTTTAAATGAGGATGAACTATCATTAATTGAGACACGTTTCTTTACAAAACCCGAAGCTGATGAATTATCACCTCATGAAACTAGAATATTCTTAGAAAATAAATCTGTAATGGAGTATAATAAATCTATATTGAGCACTGCTGAAGACAGAGTAGTATCTACTGCTAAAGATACTTATCTACATTGTCAGTCAGTTGAGCAAGAAGCTTACATTCGTCAGCAATTTCATAAAATGTCAGTTGCTATTTGAAGTAATATTGGTTATTAACAAATATTGCATCTTAACAACTTATATAGACATATCTAACGAGTTAGCGAATGGTTGTGTTGGGAAGTTAGTATTTATAGAATTTGACAACAATAAAGTCACTCGTTTATGGCTAGAATTTCCCGGTAAGATAGGTGAAAAAATAAGGAAGAAAGCGGCTCATCACATTCTAAGTCTTATTATCAGTAGGAAAGCAGTGCCAATTCTGTAAAGATCATCATCTGCAGCTATGAACAAAAACAGGACTATATTCGCAAAGAGGAATCATTTTCCCCTATTTTCTGCTTGTGCTCTAACAATACACAAGTCTCAAGGGGGTACTTTTGATGAGGCAGCTTATGAATATAATAAAAATCATAATCAACAGTTTTTATATTTTGTGTTAACGTGAGTTACAAATATCAGTGGATTGTTTATACTTACAAAAAACAATGACAAAAAATTTTATCATGGAAGAAAGCAACCGACCGGAATAAAGGATTTGCAAACTGAGTACTAAAGACTTGGAAACTCTCAACTGATTACAAAACAGGAAGAACTATGCGACCTTTCAAATTTGAGTGATGTCACTCTGTTCTCATTGAATTGTCAAAGTTTAAGAGCTCATATTTATGATCTTAATGATAAATTATTACAAACATCCTCACTTTTGTTACTTTCTAAAACTTGGATGAAAAATGAAGAACAAATTGATATTGAAAATTTAAACTGTGTTACTCAATACATGTGACCAAACTCAAGAGCTGGTGGTATAGCAGTGTATCACACATCTACAGATACATTTCACAATGTAATTAAAATGCAACGTATTTCATCAATTATTTCAAAACAAGTCTCCAATCAGAATTCACAAACAGGTGACATTACTGCTGTTCGGTGTATCAATATTCATAAAGAACCTTTAATTATTTTTGTATACATTAGTCCTACTTTTGAAGGTTCAGATCTTTTAAATAGAAATAACCTAAAGTCACCAATGATTCTTTCTGGAGATTTAAAAAAAATAAAATTAAATTTAACTTTGAACAATTCTTTATTTCAATCTACTACAAGATATGGTTCAACAACAGATGCTGTTTTTTCAAGATATTTAGATAATTTTCATTCCAGAGTTTATGTTTCCCATTTTAGCTATCACAAACCTTTAATATCATATTTTAATTATAATCAATGAATTAATTTATTTGATTTAACTTAATTGAATTTTTGTATTAACTATATAATATTTTTTGAATATAATATTTTTGTATATAATATTAACTATCCAATATTTTCTTACTGCTATAACTTAATTGAATTTTTGAATATTGAATAATTTAACTTAATTGAAATTTTGTAAATAAATACTGTAAATATTTCTGTATTATTAAATTCTTTTAGTTTTATCCTAATAGCCTCAATGTCAGTGAACTTTCACGTTATCAGTGGGTAAAATCTACACATACTCACGTTTTATTATTATTATTAACAGATCCCATCAGCCATAAATAAAATGATTTATGGATCACAGTGGCCTAATTATCTTAAATAATAATCATCAGACCCATAGTAACCAAACCTCTTGTAGCTTCTCTTATTTTGATCTCACTATTCCAATTGAAACGGAAGAGAGGTAGGAATCGAAAGACTGGAATCTATAGGTGACCAACTCACGCTTAACCAGAACTAGTTTTATAAGCTTTGATTAGTAACTCCGGGATCTCAGAGATTAGGGTGTATTGATGACTTGTGAACGAGTCTATATCATTGTCTAGGTTTTCCTGTGCTTTTAGGGAAACTTTAAGATCCATTGGGTTTAACAGGTTCCAGGTAACTGGTCTCTTATGAAAGATGGTGGCGGGGGTATGAGAATTGGGGATGTAGAGAGGGTGATGACGAGTTATCGAGGCAGGGAACGAACATGTTTAGAGGTCATAGGCCTTCCTGGATGAAAAAGTCAAGGACGTCAGGATTGCAGTTTGTATTTTCGGTTTAATAGTCTATATACCTAGTTTGCCAAATAATCCATTAAGCCATTGTCTTTTATTCCAGTGTGTGGGTTTCATGTTAGTTATCTAACAGGAAGCCGAGATGCCAGATCGTCTCAGCAAAAGAGTTGAACAGAGTTGAAGTAAACTGGTGGGTAACATATATATCAAAAGGTAAAGGTTATGTGCTGGCACTAATTTGTGCCAATTTTCACAACAAAGTTCAATAAGGGAGAAATGCCTTTGAGGGTTTGATGATGCTGTTTCAGGGGGTGAGTTGGAGTATAGGATAAGAGAGTCATTAGCGAATATTTTCAGGATGGGTAGGATGCGATAAAAAGGATGTAAAGGACCCAAGACACATGCCTTGTGGAACACCAACGACATTGGCTGTGTGAAATACGGGATATTTGGAAAATTCTGTACCACAGTGGACTCCAAATGGGCAATCAGAGAGATAGGACTAATTATAAGGACTGGAGTCAAATGGATTTCAGCTTGAAGAGCAATAAGCATGCGTTACATCCAGAAATTTTCCGGGGAAAAATTACTTTCTTTTTAAGATAACAGAAATTTAGTAAACAACTCAGATCCCATTTTGGACTGTGGACTGCTTTGAGCATTTGAGAACTGATGGTTCGAAATGTTTAGGAAGTCGTTAAGGATAGGATTCGTCTTAACTTTTCCAGGAATTTTGATTGGATAGGATTTAGGCTGTATGGTCAGTAGGATGTCTCATATGTTTCGAAGGTTGTCCGGTTTTCGGAAAATGATAATGATGAAATATTTTAATAATATAAGAAAATTGGCGATTCTTAGGATATAATTGTTATTGTACGTTAGGAATATAATAGCTTTGGATCCAATTTGTCCAAAGATTTGAGGAGTAAGGGAATGATATCCTGGAGATTTACGAGGAGCAAGTTTTATTAAAAGGCAAGTAGTGATATTCCAAACGGTATTCTCTTTAGCGGAAAGAGATGTACATTAAAAGTTGAAGGATTAGGATCTGAAAGTAGTCAATTCCCTCACAGCCTCTTTGAAGATTAAACACATTTTTGGTAAATACTTTATTTGCTAAATACTTATTCAAAATAACCCTAAAAAACAAACCTGCTAGCTCCAACAACCATAATTTGAATGAAAGTATTAAACAAAGTAAGTTTCACATATCAATTACAACTTTTAAAAAAACACAACTGCAATCTTTTAATGGGGGTATATATTTTTTAAAGCATTTATGTGTGAAATTTTTTTTTTTTTTAAGGAATGTATATTTTTTAACAGTAAGATCCGTTTGATACTTAATTCTAATTTACAAAATCAAACCCAAATTCTATTATAATAACCATTTATTTAAAATTTTAGACCTAATAATTTTTTTAAAATGAATTTAATTTAATTACATTATCTGTCATTTAAATTTATTGTAATTATATGTAACTCACACTAATTTATTTGACTTTTTATTTCCCCTTTGCCCTCAATCATTTCCCTCTTCCTCCAACCATGTTCCCTATAAATAATACAATTAAGCTCTCAGCTAAACCTCCATTATCACCCATTCAAGTATATTTTACATATATACAAAATTATAAAAAGAAAAAAATGTTTACTTATTTTACTATATTTTAATCCTATAATGCTTTAAAATATGACATGCTCATAGATGGATAATTAGAAGACAATTTCATGTTTCATTTCAGATTGGTATTCCATTATCTGTTAATCTGCAGCCCAATAGGCAAGTAATAATCGATGTGGGCAAAGCAGTTGAAATTAAGTGTCATGTAACTGGAGGGAAAAATCCTATCATCAAATGGTTCAAAGATTCAAAGCCAATCATTTATTCCACACATTTTTCAGGTGAATTTCTTCTTCTTTATTTAAGCTTAATAAAAATAAACTATTAAAACGTAAAATTAGCATAGTTTTTTAGTCATTTTTTGGGTCTGTACAATAATAACTGTATATACAATAAACAATAATAATGGTTTAAAAGCATAATAAAAATTTATTTTCTTATTTACTTTCATATTCATTTTCTTAATCTATTATTTATTTAATTTCTATCTCTGCCAGTATATAAATTGAATTATTTTCTCTTGGGTAACCATATTTATAATTTGAAAATTTTTATTTTCGAAGAGGAAAGATTGACCTCAGCCGGGTGTCGAGATCATACCCAAGCCGAGTCATTGCCCTCTTCACTTACTCCCTTTCCCCGTTTTCGAATATTTTTTCCGAATTTATACAATTTACATTCCATACTTATCTATTTACATTCCGTATATTTTTGAATATGAAAAAATGTTAATAGCTCCTGCTATTTAGACGAATAGTCCACCAAGTATAAATTCGCAAAAAAATATTCAAAATTACTTTAGTAAAAATAATAATTGCCATAAACTTTTCATTTTCACAGACGACGAGCCCTATGTAATTTTTCTAGACTCTGCTACTGAGAACTTCAATTGCTCAACATGGAGCGTTCTTTCTTTTCTAGGTTCTTTAATACTTTGGATAGTTACAATATTATATTTTCTAATTATGATTGCCTTAAATGGTCTCTCGTACCTGTCTAGGTAATTATTTTCCTTTTTTTTAAAATAACTTTCGATATGCAATGGTCACGATTTTTCAGTCCTCCGTCTCGTGCCTTGACCTTTTACCCTCCAGCTCCAGCTCCAGCTTCTATCCTCTTACGCATTTTCTCCCACACTTTTTCGACCTCTATTGCATAGATAACCATCGCATTTAACAACCCCTATATTCCCCACTATCCCATCTCTTCCAACTCCATTTACCTGAGCCCTAATAGTATTTCCAACGGGGAGAATCCTGTCACCGATTGGATAGAGTGTTTGTGTGCCGCTATTGCTTTCGGGATTCATTACGTCCGGCTCCAGCCTTTAGTCGACATGATAAAAATGGAAATGGTCTTTGAATGTCCTGAGTCGGTGCTCGATCCCCCCTCTGCTCATGGGATGCCTTAGCTTATTACGGTGTAAATGCCTCACTATGTCAAGGGCCTTCATTCCTGATCTTGCATTATCTATCGATAATTTTCTGCATTATATACACACACACACATATATATATCATCATTGTACCCTTTGCTTTATAATATATATTGATTACTAATAGTAAATGTAAATGAATCTCTCTTAAAATTGGATAGCATAAATGATTTTGATAACTTCTTCTCCCTCACATACACATGTCTCTAAGTGAGAAAAATACTGGATAATTTTGGATTTTTAAGATACTATAGTTAGCAATATTATATTATGCCAAGAAGTGATTGAGATGAATTTGGCAGATGGGGATAGCATGATACCCAAGAATGTAAATGAGCTGACTCACCGACCTCCAATAGTTGGTTGGCTTTTATAGATTAGATTTATAATGTCTTGTTCCCTTTTGAAAGAGGAGCACAAATGTTTTCTCGCTTTTCACAGTTAAGTATTTTTTACTGCAGTATCTTTTTAATATGTTAGGATTTTTAAGTCTCTATTTCGTTGTTATGGAAACTTCATTTAGTTGCCATGGAAGCAAATAATTTCCTTTTAATAGGTACGTTCCAATAAGCACTTAGAACACGTTGAAGGTTCTTTTAAACCTTTACTAACAACCCATTTTTAACAATTAAGAAGTATTGAGCATGGGTAAGAATTGTCAAGGTGTTTTATCAATAATAAATCAAAAATTACTGAGGAATTTCAAGTTTTTCAATAATTGTAATAATCTTCCATAAGTTAAGGAGAATAACAAACAAAAAGGAGTCAATAAATGTGGAAAAAACTATTTTCTGTGAAGTTGGTAAATGGCGTTTACACCTTTATCAAAACACTTCGGTTTCTACTGTATTGGCAAGTGAAAGTTGTGAGTTGCACACATCACACCAGGTTTTTTTTTTTTTTTATTTAATTTTAAGTTTGGCATAGAACTCTGTTTTTATTTTTCTTTGTGTGATTTATTATAACTTTAGAACAGCTTACAAAAATTTCCTCTCACCTGTAAAATAAATAAGGTATGAGTGGGGAGTTAATACTGGAGCAAGACAATATTAAACTTACAATTTCCGCTAAATAAGCATGTTCCAATAAGCAATTAAAACATGATGAACACTTCTTCGCGTGAGCCGTACTGCTTTTTTGTTATAAATGGTCTGTTAGTGAAGGCGTGCTTCGCATGCGAAAGATTTGTCAACTTGTTTTAAGTTCATATTGGAACATAAATATTTAATGGAAATTTTAATAGGAGGCAATGGAGTATTATGTTTGCATTTCCGTTCAATCACAAATAGAAACTTTTATTTAAAAATAAAAATTTTTATTGTTCTTTAGACCTTAAATGCGTAGAAAAATATGTTTCTTTGCACTACAGAAGCCACATAAGTTTAGAAGCTTAAGCTACAGAGCTAAGGTCATAATATATAAGACAGTTATAAGACCAGTAGTAACATATGGCTGTGAAACCTGGGTACTATAGTTGGTTCCATCACACCGAGCACACTCAATGGGGAGAGATATACATTCTCCTCAAATGAATGACGGATATAAAGGAATGAATGGAGTTCTTCTATCAAAATTTGAAACTACATTGATTTTATGTGGGGTCCCCAAATTTTTATTTACTGTACTAAAATGTACAGTGTATAAAACTAATAGATCAACAACCTCAGTTTTACCTTGAGGTAGAACCCCCTTAGATTTATGGCAGAACTGACCTCACTAAATCAAAATTTTTGGTTGTAGAACATGGCACACCCTGACACCTAAACCTGCGAAATTGGAACCCTGAGCAGTTCGTATTATAGTGGTAGGCAGCTGTGGTACTGGCTACCGACTGTGAATACCAAATGAAAGAAAAATAATTTAGTCAATGGAAGTTAAATTCGACGAGTCAATGATTGAATACAAGATCAAGGATAATTACAATACAGATACAAGATACGGATAAATCAAGAAAAGAAAACTAACAAAAGAAGTGAAGAAGAGGTCCAGAGTAATTCGCAAGAAAGTAATAATAATAGTGACCCGGAAGAGGAAAATGTTACTACAAGTA
The DNA here is from genome assembly GCA_911387785.2 of Aelia acuminata. Taxonomy (NCBI): domain Eukaryota; kingdom Metazoa; phylum Arthropoda; class Insecta; order Hemiptera; family Pentatomidae; genus Aelia; species Aelia acuminata. The sequence continues at coordinate 169,028,253 of OU426980.1, forward strand.
AATCAAAGAAAAAGCCCAGATATCTGGATAAATATGCTGTACACAGCATATTGTTTTCTATCATTATGATAATTCTATGAAACTGATAGATCTTTCTACAAAGGGAAAACAAAAGAATTTGTTATAGAAGTGTGTAGGATAGGATAGGGGTTTTAGGGCGATAAATATCGCGATTATTATGCCCGATAGAAGTGTGTAGTGCAATCAATATCAATAGAAGTTAAGTTCAAGGTCGATGAACATTTGGATATTTTAGGCGTTAATGACCTTAGGTTTTACACATGTAAACAAAATAAATTAATTAAATTAAGGTTGTGCCGTATTAGATACTGATATGTAATGTAATGTATATCTCTCTATCACAACAAAACAAGAGTCGATATCACTAGAAGCCATCCAGTCAGGTATGGAATACTGGTCTAATAAGAGAACTACGATACTTGAATTGCACAAAAGATCTAGGGCTCTCTATTACTACACGTACAGGAGGCTTAGAAGGTATGAGTGATGCTGATTGTGGAGGTCATTTGATCCCATGAAATATGTTTTAATGACCAAATATGACAGACATTCCTCATAGCAATACAAGAAATACACCCAAAGGGGTGGTGCCATTAGCCCTGGAGGATTGTAGCCATGAGCATTTTGCTCTTGTTAAATAAACTTTATATCTACCTAGTATTTCATATTTTTTTGTTGGTTTTTTTTAATACTTTTGTCCACCTTCCCTCAACCCTTTGATGTTGTTATTACCACTTTTTTATGTTTTCTTCAATAATTACCTCCCGACTTAAACTCAATTAACTTTTACTCTGGCCTCGCAACGGATGAGGCTGAGCGTTCCTCTCACCAGCTTACTCCTGATGTGACACTTTTACTACACACTTGAGCAATTTGCCCACCTGGACACCTGCGTTTCTTTTCTAAAGTCATGAAGCATGAACGGAGGCCAGAACATCTTAAATCTTTTACAAAATTTAGATTATTCAACCACTGATAAAAGAGTTAAATGTACGTTTGAATTTAATGCTTGCATTTTATCTAGTTTAAATTTTTTTTTTTTTTAACTGAAACTTTCATTTCGAAGGTTATCTTAGATTATATGTGGTAACCATACTTATACAGAGGAGCTTTGACCTTGGATGAAACCTTCAATGGTTCCGTCACACAGCTGATCCAAAACAAAATTGTTATTTTAATAATCTTTCTTCTTGAAAATTTAATGAAAATATATTACTATTTATTGGCTCATAATTTAAATTATTAATTTTAATTCTGAGTAAATACATATAATATAACATTATATAACATATAATATTGCTATGTATCAGACTGGGTACCAGTCTAGTATTAAAACTATCCAACAGTTTTAATCTAAATAACTTGTATAATCATCCTTAGACAGTATTTATAACCATTTAGTAAGGCTTCTTATATCCTGGATTGATTAAATCTTCGTAATGAATAGGATATACCTTATGATTATAGTTAGTTTTATACCTTTTAGTTGGATATACCTTATGAGATATCAATGGTTTGCATTTTTGTCGAACAATTCAATGGTAAAACTAAAATTTTAATAAATTCATTAATAACAAAGATGATCAGGGAACTAGAGCCTTAATCAAATAAGGATGCCTGCCATCTGGTAGAGGAGGTAGATGAAAAGAAATTCAATAAATCCCCAACATCCGCAGTGACTAACTGAAAGCGTCTTTTTCTGAAACAACCGTTAGAAGAAATATAGTCCCCACGCTGTCTTGTTTTTGCTAATTAATAATAACCTACAAGGTTAATAGTAAATTTGAAGCTCGACCAAGTTTTCAGGTGGCATAACCTAATTAAGCCCTACAATCCTATCAATTTAGTTTTCCCAGATATCCTATTTAAAGATTTTTCGTCCTGGATGAATATTTTCCCCCACCTTGGTATGACCAGCGAAGAGAATACGGGTATTCGAGGGTGAGTACTTGACGAGTGCGGAGATCAGTCTTGTCCTGAAGTTTTCCTTTAAACACTTTGCTTTGTTTTTTTATGAGTGAGTTTTAAGCCAGTGCTATGCCGATGTACCAACGAATAAGCAGCGCTAACTACCTGAGATCCAGATATAAGATGCCTTACCTATAAGAGTAATGAGGAAACACTACTACAGCCACCGAGTGGGAGATAGCCTATTAGAAGACCACCAGTTGATAAGTACCCTGTAGAATATTTCTTTTTGTATCATATGTTTTTTTTTCTTTATCTTTCAAATTAATTGTAGAGAGCATATATAATAAAAAATTTGTAAACTGTGATGGCTGTGGCTTAGTGTCTTCCGAGGTCAATAGTTTTGTTAATAAATTTAGTAGTTCTATAGATTCAATATACATTCAGTTCATAATATATTTTCATAAACCATTTTCAATAAGTTCATTTTTATTTAATCAATAAAATCTTAGTTTTATAAATTCCGTTAAATTACATTAATTGTTTCATGGTGTATAATTTCCAATATTAGTCTTAATGTTTAGTGGGTTTCGAATTGATTTTATATTCCTTTTTCTTATATTCAGTTAACATTCAGAATTTTTCTTTTAGTCTTATTTAATAAATGTTCCTGATTAAAAGATTCTTTTTTCTTTCATATAAAAATCAAAATGTTAATATAGGCATAATTTCAAACCCAAATTGGTAGTATGCAGTATTCATTGACCCACACACACCTTTTGGGGAAGACTCTAATGATCCCTGTGCAATCGAGTAGATTAGTTCCTATTATAAAATTTTAACTGGAATACGGCACAAAATATGGCATCCCTTGTAGGGACCGGAGTATGCTATAATTAGAGAGTAATTAGGCCAATTAATAATTAATCAATTAATTTCATTATCCAATTCAGCAGCGCTACTAATTAGTAAAACTAATCATTGATAATTAGGCAAATCAATTAATGTTAATTAATATAATTAGATAATTAATGATTAATCATTTTATATATATATATATATATATATATATATATATATATATATATATATATATATATATATACATATATACATAATTTGTGTTATTCTTTGACATTTTCTAAATTCTTGAACGACTAAGCAGTACTCTTGAGTAGTAAACATTAGTTTCCTTCAGGGTAAACACTCTAATATTGGAAACAACGCGGATATTTTATTTCCTTCTTTAATAGATTTCCATTAAAATTTATCATGGTACCTCCGAAGAGTAATGTTGCCAAGAAAGCTCTGCCGAAGCAGACAGCGACCTCACCAGCAGAATCTGAGGTTGAGGAGGAAGAAACTTCTGCTGCAACAGGGGAACCGGTAGTAGTTACAGGAGTGTCAACCCCAACACAGATTGTAACTAGGTCTAGAACGCAAAGTCAGTCAGACGAGATTCAGCCCTGGATATAAGAAATAATGAAGAAGTTTCAAAGACAGGAAGAAGCAAACAGAAAACGGGATGAAGAAATGATAAAGAGTATAAACCAGAAACTGGATGAAAACACCTTGAAGCAGGAAGAAACCAAAAGGGATTTTGGTTTCTCTCTGCTGAGTTACATAGAGGATTGCAGAATAAGATAGATGAATTCCGAGAGGAAATTTTGGATCAATACCATCAGACCAAGGAAATGTTACAGAGGGAAGTCAAAGCAGAGACCGCAGCCCTTATTCAGCAATTTGAAGAGCTCAAAGGGGACAATCGAGAACTTAAAGATAGAATGGCTCAGGTAGAAGAGAAAACCGAAAAAATCAGTAACGAGACACAGATGAGGTTAAAAGATTTCAGAATTGAGAATGAAGAATTTATGGGTCAGGTAGCTGAAACTATTAGTCAAAACAATGAAAAATTTAAACAAATTAATGGTAACATCTCAATTTTGGAACAAAAACAAAATATATTTGATCTTCAATTGAAAGAAAAGGGAGCCATGATAGAACAAGTGGCAGATAAGGTGAATGTCGTCAAGGGACAAATAGAACGAGTGACAAGCTGGTATACAGTCCCGTAAACCAAGTCTCCAAACAGAGTTGAAGGAACCACAAACAACTCCGTTTTCATTCGGAGCCCCACCCCAGGTAGAATTACATCCACCACTAGACAGAGGTGTAGATGTATGGAATACATCAATTCCAGGTATGGGGGGAAAGGCCATCACCAGTAAATGTTCATTTTATAATCCAAAATTAGATATTCCCTCCGACTTTATTAAGAGATTTGAGGTAGAATATCAAGTATATGGGAGTGGGATGATATTAGGAAACTTTATAATGGATCACCTTAGCGAGCAGGCAGCCACTTGGTATGCTTTAAATAAAGAAGACATCCGAACTTTTCAGGAGTTCAAGGATCAGTTCTTAAATAAATTTTATGGGACCACATACCAATATCTTGTACAGGAGGAATTAAATCACGGACATTATCTTCAGCATTTGCATACAACTCCAACAGAATATTTCTGCGGTATGGTCATGAGGGCCAGAGCATGTCCTACACGGCTTGAAGACAAATACATCTGCAGATGCATGGGTGGTCAATTTGGTCAAATGGTGAGTGATATAGTAAAATTTCAAGGGGTTACCAACATAGATAGATTTGTTCAAATTTTAGAAGATGGGGGACAAACCATGATATGTAACCAGATTTAAAAACCCACGGGAAATAAGCTCACCGAACATGAGAGAAGAAATGTTCAGCAAACAGCACATCCAAATAGAAACAACCTAGCACCGAGTGGGAGAAGTCAGCTATTTGATGATCAAAGAAGAGGAAATCCTCTGGGTTGGCAAGCAAGAAAAATCGCTCAGGGAAGACCTAATTATAATAATAATTGGAGAAGTATAAACCAAGGACCTCAAAGTTATCAAAACCAAGGGAAGAGTCAAAGGTAAATTATATTGGAAACAGTCAGGATCGGTACCAAAGAAGAGGTCAATATGAAAACAATAGAGGAAGAGGAGGATGGAGACAGCAAACTTATAACAAAGATCCTGAGTATATGGGACCTACACTAGAAAAGAAGGGGGAAGTACAAATAAGAGAAATACAAATTGAGAAACCTCAAGTAGAAGTAATTAGCTCCTGTGAATGTACTCCAAGCAGAGTAGACAAGGAAGAACAATGAAGAGCAATCCAGAGTATGTAGGATATGTGTATCTCATCTCTGTACCAAGAATTTTCTGACCTGCTGAGGTCCTGCCCTTATCCAGCATAAACATAATGACCGCCATGAAGAGGAAGTCAACCCAAATTATAAAAGAAATAATCACTAACATGGAGTGGCAACATACTATTTTTGAAGTATGCTTTTTAATAGTACCTAATTTGAGCCAACTATGCATACAGGGGTGTGATTTCATAAAGAGCAATGTCAAAGAGATTGACATTGAGAATAATTTAATATCTTTTAAAGCAGAGTACGGCAGCATCCGAAAGGCTTCATTTTGTGACCCAGACCAGAAATTCATTCTCAAACCAACAGGTGAATGTTATCATTGAGAAAACATGGGAGACCCATCAGGACAGTTGTACGATTGAGGATAAAATAATTGAAACGAGAGGTCAGACAACACATGTACCTGGAGAAATCATTGAAAAATTAAGAAAACTCTTAGAAGAGAATCGTAAGACGTTCTCAGAATCGCCTGGGATGTTAAAAAATTATGAATATAAACTACAGCTGATAGATGAAGAGCCGATTAGAGTCCGACCATACCTTATACCTTCTCATAGAAGAGAGGAAATTAGAAGAATGGCAGCAGAAGGGGTAATTAGAGAAAGCCAAAGCCACTATTTAAACCCCATAGTGATAGTGATGAAAAACAATGGAAAAATCCGAATATGTCTGGACGCTAGGCGATTAAATCAAAAACTGTACACTGATCACGATCAATCTGAAACAATTGATGATATTTTACGATACTGCAGTGGGAAAAGGATTTTTTCAACGCTAGACCTCACAAAGAGTTTCCACCAGACAAAATTAAGCGAGGAAAGCTGCAAATAATCTGCTTTATTATTTGAAGGAAGGATGTGGGAGTATACAAGGATACCGTTTGGATTGAAGGTTTCGCTGACAGGCCTGAGTAGAAGACTTTCAAGAGTACTGGGGAAATTACAGTCAGGGTTTAGACCATATGTGGATGACCTTTTGGTTATGAATGAGACTCTCCAGGAGCACATTGATGTGTTAAGAAGGTTATTTGTAATATTGTGTCGTGGAGGCATTACCTTAAATTTAAGGTTATAAAAGGAAATTATAACCTAGCAATTAATAAACAAATTCTTAATTATATATTGTAAATCTAGGTATTTATACTGTAGATAATAATGATTAAAAAATCACAAATGATTTTAATCATTATTGAATATAGTTGAGTTTAATAAAAAGAGGCTAAAAAAGCAATTTCGAGCTCAAAAATAAAAACAGTGACGAACGCACAACGGCACCTGCAAGTGGGCGAAAACGAACATATCAGTGCGGTACGTACAAACGTTTTTTGTTACACCCAAAGACAATATATTTATATTTACATTTTTATATGTTTATTGTGAAATAAATATTTTCATACCTCGTTATATTTATATTTTTATTGGGGTACCTTCTGGTACATGAGTTAGCTCCGTTGTAGCTTAGATCCTATAACCCCGATAATACTATGAGAGATCTAGAACATTTTTCATTGGTTCTTTATGCCAATACTTTTTTTTTTTTCTCATTCAAAAATGGTTTTAGGAGACTACTATGATACAAGCCTCTTGATGCCTGTTTTCGGTCCTCATGGGACATCTCTCTTCATGTAGGGTATTTCCTCTCATCTATTAAAATGTATGTCGTTTCTTCCAAATTCCAAGCCACTGTATATGAGCCTTCAAAAAGTTTCTTAAACTTGCTACTCCAGAATTTGGGGTCTGTAACTGTTTGCAGAGTTCTGGTAACACTCTGTCTCCTACTTTAAACTGGTACGTTTGATGGTATAAGTTGTATCTCTAGCGGGTCCTTAGCCCGCTTAGTTTAAGTCTCTTCCTAACTTTATTTCTGAGATAATCCTCCTTATCCCCTTTTATTCTAAGAACTTCAAAAGGTAAGTATTTTCTAACTGATTCATCCCAGGGCGTGTTTCTTCTGATCCTGCAGTGTACCTCACTTGGGACTGCACCTATAGTTTGATATGGGAAGCTTATTATTTGAGTAAATTTTGGCCAGGCTTTATGGTTATCCTCTTTCAATATTTACTTACTCCTCGGCGCTAAGGTCCGCGGGGGACCTGGGCCTCCTTTACGATTTTTTGCCACTTCTCTTGCTCTCCACCGCCTGACTCCAAGCTTTCTCAAATCCGCTTCCACGTCGTCTATCCATCGTAGTGGTGGCCTTCCTATCCTTCTTCCTCCTCCCGGTTGACCATACAGAACTTTTCTGGGTACCCTTCCTTCCTGCATCCTCTCCACATAGCTCCATCTTATGCGAGACGCCTTGATGAAGCTAACAATGTCAGCCTCTCTATATAGTGCGGCGAGTTTCCTGTTGTACCTTGCTCTCCAAACTCCTCCCTCACATATAGGTCCTTATACCTTGCGCAGGAGCTTTCTCTCCCAGACTCCAAGCATTCTTTCGTGTTCGGCCGTTATTGTCTACGTTTCGCTTCCATAGGTTACCACAGGCCGTATCATGGTCTTGTATACCACTTCTCTCACCTTTCTAGACATTCCTCGGAATTTCAGTACCCGCTGAAGTGCAAAGTAGCATCGGTTTCCCGCAGCTGTTCTTGCGCCGATTTCAGCCTTGATTTTGTTATTATCTGACATCAAGGAACCGAGGTACTTAAATTCCTTGCATACTGGAAACCTATGGGTGCCCATACTTATTATCTCATTGGCTTGCAAAGGGTGACGTCTGCTGCTCTTTATGTAGTATGTATCCTCTATCAATACTCTATACAAATTGCCTAAATCCCGATCGATTCTCTCGCTCGCATTAGCCTGTGCATGTCTGATGGAGCAGAACACTAGCCTAATCCCCATTTCTTCCAACGTATTTTTCCAGACTTTGCTTGTAAATTAGGTCCCATTATCTGATAGAATTCTCTCTGGAATTCCATATTCTTTACAAAAACTTTTAGGGCGGACTTGTTCGTAGCGGATCTCACATTAGTCAAGTGAACTACCTTGCTAAAATTATCAATCATCACAAATACATATTTTACACCAGCTATGCCTGTAACAAATGGACCTTTAAAATCGACACTGACCAAATTCAATGGTTGGTCGGGGATTGTGCAGCCAAGTAATAAATTTTGGACATTTGACAAAGTTTGCAACCTGTTTCACCACTTCACTGGAATTTTTAAGTGGAAGTGGGTGTTTAATGTGTTTATAAGCTTTACAATTCAACAATGTGCTAGTGTCTCATGGGCTGCTTGGATGAATTGTTCCTCCACCCCCCGAGGAATGACGATTCTGGGATTTTTTCCTTCGCTTTTAGAAATTACGATCTCTTCTTGTGACTTATACCAATACCGTTTATCTTTTATCCATTCTTCAGGGTTTTCTTGGATGTACTTCTGTTCTGTGGACTTATACATTTCTGGGTTATAAATCTTCTGGGTCGTATTCAGTGCTAAAATTCTTAATCAATTTATTGATCTCCCTCTCGGGTCATGACCATTTTACCTTTTGAACAGAATTAACTTGTAAATTAGTTTCTGGTGCATAGGAGATTGTTGCTTCTCCAATGTTTCGACTCAGAAACTTTGCTATGATATTCTCTTTTCCTTTGATATATTCGATCTCGAAATCGAATTGTTGGAGGATTACTCCACCTCAATAATCTGTTGGTGGTGTTTCTACAGGTTTTGACATAGGTTAACGCATGATTATCTGTGTAGATGTAGAACTTGCGGTCCGCTGGGTAGGTAATAAATTTATTAATGGACCATATGACTGCTAATAATTCCTTCTCAGTGATACTGTACGATTTCTCTGGTCCTCTAAGGACCCTGCTGGTGAATGATACGAACTTAGGAGTGCCATCTTTCAACTGGAATAAATGTGCGGCAAAAGCATATCCACTAGCCTCTGTTTGAAGGATGAATGGTTGGTTAAAATCTGGATGACTCAAGGTGATATCCGCTATAATGGAGTTTTTAAATCTAGTAATGCCTGTTCTTCTTCTGGACCCCAGGACCACTTCTGGCCCTTTTTTAACATACAGTAAACTCTCGATTATCCACTGGCGGATTATCCACTTTGCGGATTATCCGCCGTCATTCTAGAATTTTTTTTTTATTCTTGCGGTAGATGAGTTAAATGTTACGACGAAAAACACGAACGAAAAAAAGTTTATTAAACAAGCAATTTCTGTTAATTTACATTTCTACAATCGCGTATACACTTTCCTGTGAGGTGAAACATGAACAAGCCTCTAACTGAGACAATTTTTTAAAGGAAAACTTCAGGACAAGACTGATCTCCGCACTCGTCAAGTACTCACCCTCGAATACCCGTATTCTCTTATTTGTACTTCCCCCTTCTTTTCTAGTGTAGGTCCCATATACTCAGGCTCTTTGTTATAAGTTCGCTTTCTCCATCCTCCTCTTCCTCTATTGTTTTCATATTGATCTCTTCTTTGGTACCGATCCTGACTGTTTCCAATATAATTTACCTTTGACTCTTCCCTTGGTTTATACTTCTCCAATTATTATTATAATTAGGTCTTCCCTGAGGGATTGTTCTTGCTTGCCAACCCGGAGGATTTCCTCTTCTTTGATCATCAAATAGCTGACTTCTCCCACTCGGTGCTAGGTTGTTTCTATTTGGATATGCTGTTTGCTGAACATTTCTTCTCTCATGTTCGGTGAGCTTATTTCCCGTGGGTTTTAAATCTGGTTACATATCATGGTTTGTCCCCCATCTTCTAAAATTTGAACAAATCTATCTATGTTGGTAACCCCTTGAAATTTTACTATATCACTCACCATTTGACCAAATTGACCACCCATGCATCTGCAGATGTATTTGTCTTCAAGCCGTGTAGGACATGCTCTGGCCCTCAAGACCATACCGCAGAAATATTCTGTTGGAGTTGTATGCAAATGCTGAAGATAATGTCCGTGATTTAATTCCTGCTGTACAAGATATTGGTATGTGGTCCCATAAAATTTATTTAAGAACTGATCCTTGAACTCCTGAAAAGTTCAGATGTCTTCTTTATTTAAAGCATACCAAGTGGCTGCCTGCTCGCTAAGGTGATCCATTATAAAGTTTCCTAATATCATCCCACTCCCATATACTTGATATTCTACCTCAAATCTCTTAATAAAGTCGGAGGGAATATCTAATTTTGGATTATAAAATGAACATTTACTGGTGATGGCCTTTCCCCCCATACCTGGAATTGATGTATTCCATACATCTACACCTCTGTCTAGTGGTGGATGTAATTCTACCTGGGGTGGGGCTCCGAATGAAAACGGAGTTGTTTGTGGTTCCTTCAACTCTGTTTGGAGACTTGGTTTTACAGGACTGTATACCAGCTTGTCACTCGTTCTATTTGTCCCTTGACGACATTCACCTTATCTGCCACTTGTTCTATCATGGCTCCCTTTTCTTTCAATTGAAGATCAAATATATTTTGTTTTTGTTCCAAAATTGAGATGTTACCATTAATTTGTTTAAATTTTTCATTGTTTTGACTAATAGTTTCAGCTACCTGACCCATAAATTCTTCATTCTCAATTCTGAAATCTTTTAACCTCATCTGTGTCTCGTTACTGATTTTTTCGGTTTTCTCTTCTACCTGAGCCATTCTATCTTTAAGTTCTCGATTGTCCCCTTTGAGCTCTTCAAATTGCTGAATAAGGGCTGCGGTCTCTGCTTTGACTTCCCTCTGTAACATTTCCTTGGTCTGATGGTATTGATCCAAAATTTCCTCTCGGAATTCATCTATCTTATTCTGCAATCCTCTATGTAACTCAGCAGAGAGAAACCAAAATCCCTTTTGGTTTCTTCCTGCTTCAAGGTGTTTTCATCCAGTTTCTGGTTTATACTCTTTATCATTTCTTCATCCCGTTTTCTGTTTGCTTCTTCCTGTCTTTGAAACTTCTTCATTATTTCTTATATCCAGGGCTGAATCTCGTCTGACTGACTTTGCGTTCTAGACCTAGTTACAATCTGTGTTGGGGTTGACACTCCTGTAACTACTACCGGTTCCCCTGTTGCAGCAGAAGTTTCTTCCTCCTCAACCTCAGATTCTGCTGGTGAGGTCGCTGTCTGCTTCGGCAGAGCTTTCTTGGCAACATTACTCTTCGGAGGTACCATGATAAATTTTAATGGAAATCTATTAAAGAAGGAAATAAAATATCCGCGTTGTTTCCAATATTAGAGTGTTTACCCTGAAGGAAACTAATGTTTACTACTCAAGAGTACTGCTTAGTCGTTCAAGAATTTAGAAAATGTCAATAACACAAATTATGTATATATATATATATATATATATATATATATATATATATATATAAAATGATTAATCATTAATTATCTAATTATATTAATTAACATTAATTAACATTTTGATTTTTATATGAAAGAAAAAAGAATCTTTTAATCAGGAACATTTATTAAATAAGAATAAAAGAAAAATTCTGAATGTTAACTGAATATAAGAAAAAGGAATATAAAATCAATTCGAAACCCACTAAACATTAAGACTAATATTGGAAATTATACACCATGAAACAATTAATGTAATTTAACGGAATATATAAAACTAAGATTTTATTGATTAAATAAAAATGAACTTATTGAAAATGGTTTATGAAAATATATTATGAACTGAATGTATATTGAATCTACAAAACTACTAAATTTATTAACAAAACTATTGACCTCGGAAGACACTAAGCCGCAGCCATCATAGTTTACAAATTTTTTGTTATATATGCTCTCTAGAATTAATTTGAAAGATAAAGAAAAAAAAACATATGATACAAAAAGAAATATTCTACAGGGTACTTATCAACTGGTGGTCTTCTAATAGGCTATCTCCCACTCGGTGGCTGTAGTAGTGTTTCCTCATTACTCTTATAGGTAAGGCATCTTATATCTGGATCTCAGGTAGTTAGCGTTGCTTATTCTTTGGTACATCGGCATAGCACTGGCTTAAAACTCACTCATAAAAAACAAAACAAAGTGTTTAAAGGAAAACTTCAGGACAAGACTGATCTCCGCACTCGTCAAGTACTCACCCTCGAATACCCGTATTCTCTTCGCTGGTCATACCAAGGTGGGGGAAAATATTCATCCAGGACGAAAAATCTTTAAATAGGATATCTGGTAAAACTAAATTGATAGGATTGTAGGACTTAATTAGTAATTAATTAGGTTATGCCACCTGAAAACTTGGTCGAGCTTCAAATTTACTATTAACCTTGTAATTAGCAAAAACAAGACAGCGTGGGGACTATATTTCTTCTAACGGTTGTTTCAGAAAAAGACGCTTTCAGTTAGTCACTGCGGATGTTGGGGATTTATTGAATTTCTTTTCATCTACCTCCTCTACCAGATGGCAGGCATCCTTATTTGATTAAGGCTCTAGTTCCCTGATCATCTTTGTTATTAATGAATTTATTAAAATTTTAGTTTTACCATTGAATTGTTCGACAAAAATGCAAACCATTGATATCTCATAAGGTATATCCAACTAAAAGGTATAAAACTAACTATAATCATAAGGTATATCCTATTCATTACGAAGATTTAATCAATCCAGGATATAAGAAGCCTTACTAAATGGTTATAAATACTGTCTAAGGATGATTATACAAGTTATTTAGATTAAAACTGTTGGATAGTTTTAATACTAGACTGGTACCCAGTCTGATACATAGCAATATTATATGTTATATAATGTTATATTATATGTATTTACTCAGAATTAAAATTAATAATTTAAATTATGAGCCAATAAATAGTAATATATTTTCATTAAATTTTCAAGAAGAAAGATTATTAAAATAACAATTTTATGTTTTGGATCAGCTGTGTGACGGAACCATTGAAGGTTTCATCCAAGGTCAAAGCTCCTCTGTATAAGTATGGTTACCACATATAATCTAAGATAACCTTCGAAATGAAAGTTTCAGTTAAAAAAAAAAAAAAATTTAAACTAGATAAAATGCAAGCATTAAATTCAAACGTACATTTAACTCTTTTATCAGTGGTTGAATAATCTAAATTTTGTAAAAGATTTAAGATGTTCTGGCCTCCGTTCATGCTTCATGACTTTAGAAAAGAAACGCAGGTGTCCAGGTGGGCAAATTGCTCAAGTGTGTAGTAAAAGTGTCACATCAGGAGTAAGCTGGTGAGAGGAACGCTCAGCCTCATCCGTTGCGAGGCCAGAGTAAAAGTTAATTGAGTTTAAGTCGGGAGGTAATTATTGAAGAAAACATAAAAAAGTGGTAATAACAACATCAAAGGGTTGAGGGAAGGTGGACAAAAGTATTAAAAAAAAACCAACAAAAAAATATGAAATACTAGGTAGATATAAAGTTTATTTAACAAGAGCAAAATGCTCATGGCTACAATCCTCCAGGGCTAATGGCACCACCCCTTTGGGTGTATTTCTTGTATTGCTATGAGGAATGTCTGTCATATTTGGTCATTAAAACATATTTCATGGGATCAAATGACCTCCACAATCAGCATCACTCATACCTTCTAAGCCTCCTGTACGTGTAGTAATAGAGAGCCCTAGATCTTTTGTGCAATTCAAGTATCGTAGTTCTCTTATTAGACCAGTATTCCATACCTGACTGGATGGCTTCTAGTGATATCGACTCTTGTTTTGTTGTGATAGAGAGATATACATTACATTACATATCAGTATCTAATACGGCACAACCTTAATTTAATTAATTTATTTTGTTTACATGTGTAAAACCTAAGGTCATTAACGCCTAAAATATCCAAATGTTCATCGACCTTGAACTTAACTTCTATTGATATTGATTGCACTACACACTTCTATCGGGCATAATAATCGCGATATTTATCGCCCTAAAACCCCTATCCTATCCTACACACTTCTATAACAAATTCTTTTGTTTTCCCTTTGTAGAAAGATCTATCAGTTTCATAGAATTATCATAATGATAGAAAACAATATGCTGTGTACAGCATATTTATCCAGATATCTGGGCTTTTTCTTTGATTTACTTGTAGTAACATTTTCCTCTTCCGGGTCACTATTATTATTACTTTCTTGCGAATTACTCTGGACCTCTTCTTCACTTCTTTTGTTAGTTTTCTTTTCTTGATTTATCCGTATATTGTATCTGTATTGTAATTATCCTTGATCTTGTATTCAATCATTGACTCGTCGAATTTAACTTCCATTGACTTAATTATTTTTCTTTCATTTGGTATTCACAGTCGGTAGCCAGTACCACAGCTGCCTACCACTACAATACGAACTGCTCTGGGTTCCAATTTCGCAGTTTTAGGTGTCAGGGTTTGCCATGTTCTACAACCAAAAATTTTGATTTAGTGAGGTCAGTTCTGCCATAAATCTAAGGGGGTTCTACCTCAAGGTAAAACTGAGGTTGGTGATCTATTAGTTTTATACACTGTACATTTTAGTACAGTAAATAAAAATTTGGGGACCCCACATAAAATCAATGTAGTTTCAAATTTTGATAGAAGAACTCCATTCATTCCTTTATATCCGTCATTCATTTGAGGAGAATGTATATCTCTCCCCATTGAGTGTGCTCGGTGTGATGGAACCAACTATATTGCTCGAAATATTGTTGGTAATAACACCTACACTGTTGTACGCTTTTTGTTCTCATAAAAGGGTTGTCTGTTTGCTTTTCCTTCAGCACATGATTGGCATCAGGTGTTGGTAAACTCAATTGTGAGAATCCATCATTTAAAATTTGACCCATTCTCTTTTGCCATAAGTCTCCTTCATCAAAGCTACTAAGCATTGCTCAATAAATCGATCTGCTTAATATTTGAGTTTAAATAAGAGAACCTAATCCTGTTCTTTTCATTCCTGTTGTTTTCATATAAACTGTTATAGAAAATTTATCTGTAATTATTTTTGCCCCCTGACTTGCTATTTTTGATGAAGAAAGTAAATTGTGTTTCATGTTTGGTACAATAAAAAACATCTTTTTCTGACAAAGACATGAAAATCTCTTTATATATATGTATGTATATTTAAAGGACTTAAAGGTGCACACTAATGCCATGTCACCAATGAGTCATTTCCTGCCTAGCGTCTTCATAAATACGAACCTCTCTTGGCGTGGGAGATAATTAGATAGCATTATTAGATAGTAGTTCGATTAGTTATTATGTTCACAGTCATTTTTCAATAAAGTTTCTTTTTAAAAAGTGATTTAGTGTTGAAGATTGTTTATTTGGCACCCAAATAGGGACTTGAGGGCTTATTCTTAGAAGACTTAGACTTAGAACTTCAATCTAGGAATTTCTTCATACAGAAGACTAAGGTATACAACACCTGCTTTTAAGTAACTGTTTCTGATTCTCTTAATCATAATTTGAAGTTGTCACTGTGGAACTTGTTCATCAAACTCTTGAATAAAGAAGAATATTGCTGATCTCTTAAGACCTTACTCAAGTCAAAAGAAACATAGATAATCAACTCAGCCTAAATAAAACTTAGAAGAAACCTTTTAGGAGAAAAATACAGCAGGTTAGAATTTAACATTAGTTTATTCACTCACATACTCCATGGCCCTAACGTCCATTTTGAGAAACTGGGCCTCCTTTACAATAGTTTTAGGACGTTTTGCCACTCCGCTCTGTCTAGGGCTTGTCTCCTCCATCTTCTAACTTCCAGCTTTTCCAGAGTTTTTTCGACACCTTCTATCCATCGGCTTTGTGGTCGCCCTCGTTGCCTTCTTCCTCCTGGCTTACCATTTAATAGCGTTTTAGGCAGTCTACCTTCAGGCATCCTTTTGACATGTCCTGCCCATCTTAATTGACACTTCTTAATGTATGTCACCAATTCTTCTTCTTGGAACATGCGTCAAAGTTCTTCGTTATTCCGCAGCCTCCATCTCCCAGCTTCACAGAGAGGTCCATATATTCTTCTGAGTACTTTTCGTTCCCAAACATTCAATAATCTTTCAATTTCATTTGTTAGTACCCAGGCTTCACAGCCATATATTACTACTGGTCTTATAACTGTCTTAAATATTATGACCTTAGCTCTGTAGCTTAAGCTTCTAAACTTATGTGGCTTCTGTAGTGCAAAGAAATATCTATTGCCCGCGGCCAATCGCGCTTTTATTTCCTCCATAACCACATTTTTCTCCGTAACAAGTGCTCCCAAATATTTAAATTGGCTCACCGTCTTAAAGATGTATGACCCAAATTTTTTTTCTGGTTCTGCCCTTGTTGGTATTCTTGAGGTTTTCATATACACACTCTTTTTCTCATTGATTTGCTAACCCAATTTGCGCGCTGCGTTCTCGAACTCTTGGAAAATACCTGAAAGGGCTGCAATCGATCTTGCCGTTAACACAACATCATCAGCATATGCTAAATGTTGGGTCATTCTGTTTTATATGGTGCCATTTGCATTTGTTCAAATTGCCATCTCAAGCGCTAGATAAAAAAGAGCGGGTGACAAAGGGTCTCCTTGTCTTAGACCCTCTTTGACTGAGAATTGGCTGGACAGCATTCCTTGTATCTTAACTTTACAAGTGGTACCCGTTAGTGACATTTTGACCAACCTGATTAACTTCTTAGGTATGTTCAGTCTTTCCATAGCCATTATTATTAAGTCTTGTCTGTTTAAAGTCAACAAACAGATGGTGCAGATCGACGTCGTATTCGTATCACTATTCCAAGGTCTGCCTCAGAGTGAAGATGCGGTCCACAGTTGATCGGCCCTCTCTGAAACCGCACTGATAATCTCCCAGACACTTTTCCGACCAATTTTTGATTTTTTGATTGAGGAGTACAGCAAATATTTTGTACGATGTCGATAAAAGAGATATTCCTCTGTAATTATCACAATTTTCTTTATCTCCTTTCTTATAGATAGGACATATACGAGGGGTGATCAAAAAGTTCCAGGACTGATTTTTTATTAATTTATTTAAAAAATCTACAGGCTATTGGACGTCGTCCCCTTCAAAGTACTCTCCTTGGGAAGCTATACATTTTTCCCAACGATGTTTCCACTGTGTGAAGGACTTTGAGAAATCATCTTGTGAAATGGTGTGTAGCTGCTCCAGCGATTTTTTTTTTAATGTCATCTACGGACTCAAATCTCTTTCCCTTCATGGGTCTCTTAAGTTTTGGAAACAAGAAAAAGTCTGCAGGGGCAAGGTCAGGTGAATATGGAGGCTGGGGAATGACCGTCATTCCATTTTTGGTGCAGTAGTCGCGAATGAGCAGTGCGGAATGAACAGGCGCATTGTCATGATGCAGCACCCACTCACCGCTCCGCCACAACTCTGGTCTCTTCCTCCTTATTGCCTCGCGCAAATTTCTCAGGGTTTGAAGATAACGAAAGCGGTTAATGGTCTCACCTCGTGGAAGAAATTCATGGTAAACAACACCCTTCCAGTCGAAAAAAACAGTAAGCATGACCTTGACGTTTGATTTGACCTGACGTGCTTTTTTGGGGGTTGGGGAGGATTTTGTCTTCCATTGTGATGACTGGACCTTCGTTTCCACGAAGCCACTTGCAACATTTGAAAAGTTTCAGTAAACATTTTACCCAACTTCACACAAAACTTTACGCAAACGCGTTGCTCTTCCTTTACATTCATTTCACAAAATCGCCGAACACAAAAAACTTTTTTTTACGAAAACAGCAGTAACTTTGCAATGAAGAAGGTTATCAACAAACTGAATAAACAGCTGAGCTCAGGAAGAGTCACGCTAAACAATGCTGCCAACCGCACTGCTCTATGACACTCCATTGCCGCGCAATCTCAACAGTCCTGGAACTTTTTGATCACCCCTCGTAAGAGCTGTTCCCCATTCTTGTGGCATTTCTTCTTGTAGCCATACCTTTAACACTATATTCTACAGCTCTTTATGTAGCGTTTCTCCACCTTGCTTGATCATTTCAGCATCTATACCATCATATCCTGGTGTTTTACAATGCTTCAGTGACTGTATCACTTCCAGAAATTCGTCAAAATTCGGTGGTTCCACATCATCTTCATCAGACTGGCTCAAAGTGAACCCTCCTCTCTCGGGCGTCATCACATTTCTACTGACGTTCAGTTGCTTGTCGAAATAGATGCACCAAGTGTCAATAAATTTAACAGTTTCTAACATGAGGAAACCTTGCATCTTTCCTTTCCTTCAGAGCCCTTTTACAATCTTCATCAAACCATTCATTTCGGTGCACTCTCTTTCTTTCAGCAAGAACATCCCTGGCTGCAATTAACAGCGAAGTCTTTACTCTTTCTCAATCCCTTTGTAAGTCTTCTTCACCTGTGTAATTCTTTTAGTGAGTCTTTTACTGACTTCTTTTCTATAGAGTTCTTCTATTTGTTTATCTTTTAACATGCTGCTGTTATACTGCACTGCCTTTTTTCCCTTATCTTTGCCTCTTCTTGCCAATTTCTGCTGATATGGAATTCTAACTAAGAAGTGGTCCTCTTTAGCTTCTTACACCTCTCACATCAGAAGCATGTCTAGCATCTATAAGTACGTGGTCGATTTGATTTCTAGTTTTCCCATCAGCGGATATCCAGGTTTCCTTGTGTATTTCTTTGTGGGAAACGTGTGCTACTGATCACAAGTCCTTTCTCAATAGCAAAATCCACAATCCTGAGCCCATTATCATTTGATAGAGAGTGCTTACTGTGGGCTCTAATCGTAGTTCAGAAATAAGGTTCCTTGCCAATTTTAGCATTCAAATCACCCATTATAATCTTGACATCGTATGTAGGGATTAAATCGAATTCTGACGAGAGTGCCTCATAGAATGTATCTTTTTCTTTGTCTTCCTTTTCCTCCGTGGGTGCGTGAACACTAATTATTGACAGATTGAAGAATCTTCCCTTCATTCGCACCATACACATTCTCTCATTGACTGTTTTGTAGCTCAAAATTGCATGATTTAGAGTTTTCCTAATCATATAGCCAGTCCCGAATCTAGTTTCCAGATGTCCACTATTTATAATGGTGTACATACTCAGATCCATGTTTTCTATTTGTTTCCACCTTATCTCTTGGAGAGCCACCACATCAATACCATAAGTGTGCAAAACTTTAGTTTCTTTAAGATTTTACTTTAATTTATAATCATTATATGTTACTTAGTGATAGATTAAGAAATATTCCTGATTTAACAAATTGCGAATTTACAATGAACCCAAACATTAGAATGACTCCTAGTGAATTTAAAATAGTTCCCATCTATGATGGAAATCCCCAAAAATTAATTAAATACATTTCAAACCTAGAATATTTAACAGAAGAATTTTTTTCAATCAAATAATAGTTACAGACTTACAAATCAAAAATCCATTCTTATAACAAGCATTGTAAAAACTAACGGGCGAACCAAAGACCTCTGCTATGATAAAGAGTTCGAAGATGTTACACAACTGATTGATTACTTAAATAAACAATTCTATGACTCGCGAAGTACTGAACTAGTATAAAAAGAAATTTTAGATACTAAATCACCCTGAATCATAATGAACACCCAGTAGACTACATAAATAAGTTAATCGAAAAAGGTAGAGACTTAGTTACAAAGTTATATACAGAAGATGAAACAAGAAATCTTAAAATTTATGATAAAACAATTGCAACAACCGTTGTTCTTAATTTGCATCCAGTTTTGATTTACGCATATAATTTACAACAATTTAGAAGATATTAAAAATTTGTTGAAAAATACATTTTCTACTATAGTTTATCAATTGTACGGTGCTAGGA
The DNA here is from genome assembly GCA_911387785.2 of Aelia acuminata. NCBI lineage: Eukaryota > Metazoa > Arthropoda > Insecta > Hemiptera > Pentatomidae > Aelia > Aelia acuminata. The sequence goes on from OU426980.1 coordinate 169,048,189, forward strand.
GAATACAACAGAATAACTTTACTAATCAAAAACCAATTCAAAATAAGTTCCAACAAAAACCTCAACAATTCCAAAAACGTAGACATGAACATTATAAGTCACAATATAATAATCAAAAACAAAACTTCCAACCTCAGCAATATTACCAACCTAGACAAAATTTTAATCATCCACAAAATAATTATCAACCCCAAAGTAGTTATTAACATCAAAATAATTATCAAAGACCACTTAATATGCAATGGAATCAAAAAGACCAAAATAAATTCTTCAATAAACCCAATTCAGGAAAATATCGTCAACAACACCATTTTGAGAAACTAGAAAGACCAGAGACAGTTTCTGTGAGAACGGTATCAAACAAAGCTTATCATATGGAAAACGATGAAATTTTACAATTAAAACAAGAAAATCAATCTCTTAGGGATGAAATTCATAATTTAACTTGTCGATTTAATGATTTTTTATCCAACGGCTTGCCAATAGAACAAACTATACGAGGACAGCATGTAAATGAGATGATCAACCTTAACACTAGTACTAATGATGATTCTAATTTTAAAACTAATTATAATTTTACTGTTAATGGTAATAATAATGTTAAACCTATTTATCACATTAATGACACCACACGGTTGCCGAGTATAAAGGATTTTAATCATAAAATATGGCTTATAGATACGGGAGCATCTAAAAATTATGTTCATCCAAGGAAAATTAAGCAATATAATTTAAAAGTTATAGAACAACAATTCTTGATTTCTACTCCAACGGGAATAGGCAATGGTCAATATAAGGGATATTTAAATTTGAAAGAATCCTTAGGTATTGATACTAAAATAGAATTCCTGGTATACCCTGTAAATGATTAATATGATTTTTTACTCGGTTATGAAACAATGAAAGAATTAGGTATTTTAGGCAATCACATAGTGATCGGCGATACCTTATTTAAATTTGACCATTCGAATTACGAGAAAATAAATTAATGTCATCTAATGAATAATAAACTAGAAATTAAAAATGTTATTAGACATGAGCATCTAAATAACGACATTAGAAATTAATTAATTCAAATTATAGCGAGAAATGGTGAAGTAATAAAAAAGGATAACGAAATTCTAAAGGCTATTGATCTAATAAAACATAAAATTGTAACACGTAATGAAAATCCGATCTATACGAGAAACTATAGGTACCCAGAGCAGTTCAAGGAACAAATTAATTAAAAGATTTTCAAAATTATTAAAAGATGGAATAATAAGTCTAAGTAATTCTCCTTACAACTCACCGTTATGGATAGAGCCAAAAAAGACGGACGCAACTGATATGAAAAAAGTGCGCATGGTCATTGACTATCGCAAATTAAATCAAGAGACTATCAAAGATAAATTTCCGTTACCTAACATAGAAGATGTATTTAATAAAGTTAAGGGAGCCAAATACTTTAGTACTATAGATTTAACATCAGGTTTCCACCAGATATTGATGGAAGAAAATTTAATCATCAAAACAGCATTTAGTAGTGACAACGGCCAGTACAAATTTTTACGCATGCCCTTTGAGTTATGCAATGCCCCACCCAAGGGCGTACCCAGGATCAAAACTAGGGGGGGGCAAGCTAAAAACTAGGGGGGGGCAAGCTATGGTCGTTCAGGTTGTAACACCTTACCGCGGAAAAGGTGAATGAAACCAAAATTATGTATAATTATAGCAGTGCTTTATCAACTAAGTTATTACAATTATTTGCTTGAAAAAAATGTATTCTATTTTTGCTTCCAGTCTTAATAGCCTAAAAAATTATTGCTTACAGCCTTCCAGGGGGGGGCAACTGCCCATGGCCCCACCAACGTTCCAAAGAACGATCAATATGGCTACCACTAATTTACGTAGAACCATGGCATATGTCGACGACATCATAATATACTCTAAAAATGAAGAAGAACGATATAGAGACAGCTGAATGAGAAGATATAGAGATAGTTCTACAAAGATTAAACAAACATAATCGAAGTATACAGCTGGATAAAACAGAGTTTTTTAGGACCGAATTGAAATTCTTAGGCTATATTGTCACACAAAATGGTTTGAAAACAGACCCAAAAAAGATAAAAGATATATTAGAATATAATAAGAAAATTATTCCACTATAGAGAAAGAACTATTAAGTATAGTTTACTTCTACTATTCATTGATTTTAAGGCAGCATTTGACTCACCGGACCGAAATGCTTTGTTTTATAAATTATATACGTTAGGAATGTCCAGTAAATTTATAAATGCCATCCAGGGTTTATACAAATGTACTGAGTCTTGTGTTTGGACTAATGGCGGAGTTACAAGATTTTTTATGACGTCTGTTGGATTAAAGCAGGGTTGTTTGCTCTCACCCGCTTTGTTTTCACTTTTTATTAATGATTTTTACGAATTTATTGGAGGTGGTATCAGAATCGGGGGATTAAACATACGTTGCTTAATGTACGCAGATGATATTGTCCTGCTTGCGCCAGAACCTAATGTTCTTCAGATGATGATAAATCGGGTGACAGAATATTGTAATCTATGGAATCTGACTGTCAACATGCAGAAAACCAAAATCATGGTATTCCGAAATGGGGGAAAATTAGGGAAAAATGAAAAATGGAAAATGGATGGAATCAATTTAGAAATAGTTAATTATTATAATTATCTGGGAATAGGTTTGACCCCTCTTTGTACATTAAAAAAACATTTCTTAGATAAGTTAAATATATCAAAATTTGCTATAAATACAACTTACAACAACCTGATAATTAAAAATGAAATACCACTGTCAAAAAAACTGGATGTTTATAATGCTGCTCTAAGATCAATAATATGCTACGCTTGCCAAGTTTGGGGATATCGCAGTTTTGAGGAAGTAGAGAAACTAAATATATTTTTTATTAAAAAATTATTTTCCCTTCCAGTTAATTCACCTCACTATATTTTATATCTGGAAACTAATTTTGTTCCTATATTTTTTTACACTATTCAATTACATCTAAAATATGTCCAAAGGGTGCTTTCTTTACCAGAATCGAGGCTTCCAAAAATTTTAGCAACAGATATAATAAAAAAGAAAATCTTTTGGCACGAAGAAAATTTAAATTTGTGTAATAAAATAAATGTCCCATTAGAATATTCAGAAGACCAAACAGTTTCTTTAATTCTAAATGTATTAAAAAATAATTTTAGGGAGGCCATGATGGAAAAAGCAAGACTATCTAATTTCCATGGACTGTATAAGCGGCTAAATATTGACTTGGGTGAAAGGCATTACTTATCAGATGCAAATAAAATGAATTTTATCAAAATCATATTTAAATTACGAGGACAATTAGTTCATCTCAATAATAACGTAAAGAGACGGGAAGAGCAAAGATTTTGTACCCTTTGTAACCGTAACGAAATTGAGGATTTATACCATTATGTCGCTGTTTGCCCTATTTTACAAGAATACAGAGTCAAATATTTTAAGAAAAAAATCTTAAGTCTCAACGAATTGATAGGATTATTGAACGGGGAAGACTGGTACAGCTTTTACCAATATCATATTACAGCATATAAATACAGATCATTCCTGATTCAACAATATAATACATGACAACATTAGTAAAGTAAATAGAAAAAAAGTATTGTTTATTATTTGGTATTTGTTTTATAACCTTTTTTTTCTCTCTCTCTTTTTCATTCTCTTCTTTTTCTTTATTATTATTCTGTATTATTATAATTTTTTTAGAATCTTTGAAGAAATTTTAAAAATTGTAAATATGTATTTCAATACAAGTTAAAAATTATGAACAGTGTATGAATTGTAAATATATACAAAAATGTTTAAAAATGAATAGACAACTTTTGGCAGACGGTTTTTTTTAACCATGTCAACAAAAGCTTATTTTTTATTTTTGTCTAAGAAAGAAATTATAAATTTATATTTAATAAAGATATTTATCTATCTATCTATCTATCTATCTAAGTATAGTTTACTTCTCACAACTTTTTAAATCAGATCATAAACCCTTAATATGGGTTTTCTCAATGAAAAACGGGAATTCAAGAATCATGAAATGGATCTGGAAGCTGCAGGAGTTTGAATTTGATAACAAAAATATAAATGGAAAAATAAATCATGTTGCTGATGCACTCTCTAGGCGAAACGAAACAGAACCAATTGAAATTAATATACCTAACGCATCATCCCCTGAGTATGAAGCTTTTATAGAGAGTTTATTACAGGAAGGTACAGAAAATAATAATGAAATCGAACTAGAGATGGATCTATAATTATTAGATGTTGAAAATAATGACGATAACCAAAGTATCATGACAACTTAGTAGCAATGAACAATTTGGGATAGTTGATGACGATAAATGTTTAAATATAGAAAAAAGAATAATAATAATGAAACAATGGTATCCTATTACAGTCTCATGCAATATATATTTTCTCACATTCCTTTAATTTGGTGGACGTTTCGGACTGTCGTGTCTATATTCATCACCTAGTGTAAAATTGTCACATAGTGTACAATTGATTTTAGTATTTTTCTTATACAGTTATAAACAATAAAAATTAAAGTACCATTATAAATACAAAGATATAGTTAAAATAGATATGAACATGACATATAGGTATGTCAAGTGTCAATTTTAAAGGGTTACTTAAATAAATACATAAGGATCAATAAATAAGAATAGAACAAAAATAAAAATAAAATAATAATAAAATGGTAACAATGCTCACCAACCTTCTCGTTTTGGATATAAAAAAATTAATATTCTAATAGAATTTGTCATTATTACATGTTAATGGATGTTTGACTTGTGGGGGGGTCTGCTATCTTTTTAATCCTGGTGCTGCTATATCCTATTTCTTATTGCATAATAGTGTAGGCTTACTATTTCAGAGTCCTTTTTATAGTTAACCAGTTCTATTTCATTCTTTTTGATATAAATGGATTCAATAATGTTTCTTTTAATTGTATTGCTTTCCCTATGTAGAATCTGTGCATTTTCGAAGTTAATTATGTGTTTATTGTTTTTTGAGTGTAGTGAAAGGGCTGTGTTGGTTTTGGAGGATTCTTTGATGTTATTTTTATGGTTGTAAATTCTTGTTTTTAGATTAGTTGAAGTATTGCCTGTATATGATTTACTGCAGTCATTACATGGAATTCTATGAATTAGATCTTTTTGTTCAGCTGTTGGGATTTTATCTTTTGTTTTGGTTGTGATATTTTTGATTTTATTGATGGGTTTAAAGGATATTAAGTTGTCTGTTATGTCGTATTCTATTAGTGTTTTTTCGATGAGTTGTGATAATTTATTAATGTATGTTAGAGAGCTATGTCTGATGTAGGGTTTACTATTTTGATTAATTGGTGGTGCTTCCTTTGTTATATCAGTAATATCTGGGTTAGAATTTTTATTATTGAGAGGTTCGAAGAATATATCTATTGTTTTTTGGGTTGGGTTTAAGTTAGGTTTAATAATGTTACATTGGTGTATCAGGCCCCCTCAGCTTGGTTCGGTATGTTTATTTGTTGAGAATTATTTAGGTTAAGAGTTGTATGCCAGATTTTGTTAATTAAGCTTTTAGGATATAGGTTATCTAAAAAAATTTTGTATATTTGACTTTTTATTTCTTTGAGGTATATTTGGTCTGATAGTTTTAAAGCTTTACCTATGGTGTTTTTAAGAATATTAATTTTATGTTGGAATGGGTGGTTTGAGTGGTAGTTTAGTATGATATTTGCTGTGTTTTCTTTTTTGTACCATTTTGTAGTGAGTTTATTATTGTTCTTATGGATAGTTAAATCTAAGTAATTTAATTGTTTATTGTTTTCCAATTCAGCAGTGTGATTCTACTATTAATATTATTCAGTGCTTTAAGAAAAATAGGAAGGAAATTTTTGTAAATGATTATGAAAAGATCATCAATGTATTTGCATATAATGCTTGGGGTGTGATTGGTTTCGTTTATTGCTCTATTGAGTATGTGGTTTAGAACTATGCCAGATAAGTTGGTGGGTAGTCTCCCGCCCATTGGTAAACTGTTTGTATGCTTGAATAGGTCATTGTTATATGTGAAATATCCATTATCCGTGCATATTTTTATACCTTTTATAAACAATGTTTTACTTTTAATATTTGTGTATGGTTCGATGAGAGACCAATTTTTATTGATTAATTCAAAAACCAATTTCAAAGGAAAATTCGTAAATAGAGATTTTACATCATAACTAGCTAATATTTCATTTGCTTCAATGCTGTTTTTTAGAGTCAGATTTTCTTTGAGTTCTATTGCATTGATTATATCAAAAGGGTTATTTTTGTTAAAATGATCTAAGGATTTATTTAGGAATTTTGCAAGTTTATCACAGGTTCCATTGGTTCCATCAACTATGGGTCTGAGTGGTTGGTTGTCTTTATGTAATTTAATAATTCCATGTATTCTAGGCAAGGTAGAGTAATTATTTATTAGTTTCTTCTTATCTTCTTTTTAAAGAAGATACCTATAAATACCTAAAAAGAGAAATATATTTTCCGAATATGAAAGATAAAATAACGGAACTTATAAACCAATGTGATATCTGCAAAATAAGTAAATATAATAGGAAACCTATTAAAGCTAAATTCCAATTAACCAACACACCGGAAAGACCCTTTCAAGAGATGATAGAATTATTCTTTTACAATAGACATATTATGTTCACAAGCATAGATATGTTTTCAAAACGTTTATATGTACAAATTATTAACTCTAAAAATGATAACCTCCACCGAATAATTTGCGATCAAGGAAAGGAATTCAACAACATATTGATCAAACAATTTTGTAAATCTCTAAAACTTGAAATTCATTATACAAGTACTAATCATTTTAACTCACTTGGAACACTTAATAAATGTCACGCCACATTCACAGAAATCTTAAGACTTAACTCTAATTCACATAAACAGTATAAATTTGATAGAATTGTACAAACAAGTGTGATTGCTAACAATAATTCATTTAATCAAAATCTTCTTAATCAAAATTAACACCCAATGAAATTACATTTGGTAAATTTCAAAATAATTATGAAACTGAAGACATAATATAGATAAACTTAACGAAAATATAGAAGAACCACCAGAATTGGATGAAGCCACTATTTATGTAAAAACTCCAAAAGTTAAAAGTAAAAATAAAAATCTATATCATAAATTAAAAATTAACAAAGAACATGTCAATAATATAAAGCGTCCTAATAAAAAGAAGAAATCTTATTTTCGTGTTTCAGATGAAGATCTTAATCATTCTTCAACTACTCTTCATCCGATGTAATTCATTAAAAATACAAGATCTGACACAATCCCCAGGTAATCTTTATTATACTGCAAATAACATTAAAGTTTTGATACTTACTATGAAACATATCATTATTACAAGACAGACTTAATTTCCAACGAAGTTAATAATCTTGATACATTATTAAAACAGTTTAATGAAACCGATATTTATGATATCTTATTAAATAATATAGAAAGTGTAGAAAGTCGATTACGGATTTTAAAATATACCCCTGAAAATAAATATAACCTTAGAACAAAAAGAGGATTATTAATCAATGCAATCAGTTCAGTATATCGTGGTTAACAGGGAATATGGATGCTACCGACAAAGCATACTACGACAAAATAATCCAAAAGACACTGAGTAACACAGTTCAAAATAATATCAAGGAGAAAACATAATTTAAACAAATAAACGATTGATTGATAGATATGAAAAAGATGTATTGATCTTATGATAAATATTAATTATAATTATAAAAAGATTCAAGATTCTATTAATGACATAAATAGGGAAGACTAAGCTTATCATTTCTATATGCATACACAGTTATTAGAAAATAAATTAAATGCACTATTACTTTCAATGGAATTCTGCAAGTCAGGAATAATTCATTCTAGTTTAATGACTAATGTTATGAACAACGTACCCTCTAATATTAGTTTAATTTCTAAAAACATTGAAATTATATGGGAAAATACTAACATCTATTGTTCTTATTATAATTCTACATTTCAAATATTTATACATTTGCCTACTCACGAGCAATCTTATAATGGATTTCTAATAATTCCAGTACCAATATACATAAATAATACCTTTAAAGATTAATTAGATTAACAACTAGTTATTAAGAAAAATAATGATTATTTTCATGCAGATTGCGTATTTAATAATGAATACTATTGTAAAAATATGAGAGAAACATCAAATAAGTGTATCCTAAATATAATTAATAATTCTAATTTTACCTATTGTACTTATGCAAATTGTACTACTTATATTATATTTAATTTAAATTAAATTGAGGATCAGGGCGACGATTAAGTCTCAACTCTTTCATTCTTAACTTAATGTTCGCCCTGATCCTTAATTTAAATCAATTGGATAGTCTCAAGAAGAGGAGTGTAAAATTAATAACTGATTATATTTAATGATTACATAAAAATTTATTTTATTTATAATTTTTCTTAACTTAATAATTGTCACAATGATACTATATTTTTACCATAAGTAGCTCTTAGTAGTGTTAGTCCTGATGATTGTATTTCTAATTTTCCTAAAACCTATATTTATAATTATATAGTAATAACCTATATATATAATTTCTACTTTAAATTTAAACCTTTGTATAAATCTTTTAAGTTAGAACTAATGCAAAATGTAAATATTTCTTCATCTTTATTCACCTTTTATCACCTTTATTGAAACTTCCTATGTTCCTTTTATTTCTACTGAATTGTTTTTTAGTTTAATCACTGTAATATTTTGTGTATTTGGATATTATTATTTGTAAAAGAAGAAAAATTTAATCAATCCCACAGCACCTGAAATGATTGTATCTTACTCTAATGTACCGAAACTATTACAAGTTATAACCAACTATGAGGTACAATACCAATCATGGTCAAATTCTGTAAATCTAGCAATCCAGGATTATTGCACCATCTTCCCCCCGGAGGACTTAAACATATATACTAATGCCATGTCAGCAATGAGTTATTTCCTGCCAAGGGTCTTTATAAATACGATCCTCTCTTGGCGTGGGAGATCATTAGATAGCATTATTAGATAGTAGTTCGATTAGTTATTATGTTCACTATCATTTTTCAATAAAATTTCTTTTTAAAAAGTGATTTAGTGTTGAAGATTATGTATTTATATATATATATATATATATATATATATATATATATATATATATATACATATATATAACAAAATGAACTCAAAGAGTCCCTCTCTTGGGTTCGTCCATTTCTTAAACCTAAATATTTACAACAATTTTCTTAATTTATTAAAAATAATAATAAATTCTATGCTAATTATAAAATATAATAATAAGTTTGATACTTATTAAATATATAAAATATTTTATATGTTAATAGCTTTAGGTATTATATTCTTGTTTGAGGCATTTCCTATACTTTAATCCAACATTTTTTGCTCTTTGAATTATGGTCTGGTCACACATAACCGCACCGCAGCAAGGCCGTGTATCTGTATGATTCAAATACGAAGGATCATTATTCATGAATAAAATATATTCATGAGCCAGGATTATTATAATATTCATCAATCATGAATGCCTAATATTCATCAATCATGAATAACAAATATTCACCAATCATCAATCATGAATATGATTTATTCATAATCATTATTCATTTAAATTTAAAATACGAGGATTCATTTCTGAATTAAAAGATTTCCTAATGAGGAAGGACAAGTCCTAAGAGTGGGTGTAGCCAACTGAACAGCATTAGAAGTCACAAGTAAAGAATTAGACTCTTATTCCAATGGCTAATACCCATAAAGGTTTATTGACAAGTATCGAAAGAGCAAACAAACTTTCAATCATCATTCATGACTAGTAAGACTCGGAATTGTGATTTTTTTTGTAATCATGATTAATGAATTTGTATTATTCATGATTAATGAATGATCTGTAATCATGAGTAGTGAATTCCCATTAGTCATGATTAATGAGTAATGAGTAATCATGAATAATGAGTTCTTCTTAATCATGATTACTGACTAACATTTAATAATGAATAATGGTCATTCATGATTGTTGAATACATTATATTCATGAATACTCCACGACTAGTGATTAATACAATTCATGATTAATAATTCCGCGCTAAAGAATGATTTGTGAATGATGATTATAATCATTATTCACATTTTTGATTATTAGTCATAATCATGATTACATTTTTATTTAAATATGCCCAACTCTGATCCTTTGTATTTGAATCATACCGATACATGCCCGTGCTGCGGTGCGGTTATGTGTGACCAGACCTTAAGAATGAGATAAAAGTTGACTTTTGATAAAACTGGGTATTTAAATATGTATATGCCCGTGATGTGACCTCCAAAATTTTATTAAAATTGATCAATTGGGGGGGGGGGCACTTTATTTAATAAAGTTGTCTCATTTTCAGTTGTTTTTTTTAAACTTAAAAACGGCTCTAACGATTTTGATAAAACTGGGCATTTGATGTATGTATTTTCATGCAATGTTACGGCCAAAATTTCATCAAAATTGGTCAAACTGAGGGGGCACTTTATTTATTAAATTTTGTCTAATTATACTATTTTTTTTTTGTTTTCTCAAAAACGGCTCTTACGATTTTGATCAAACTGGGAATTTGATGTATGTTTATGTCGTCTATGTGACAAAATTTCATCAAAATTGATCAATTGGTGAGGGCACTTTATCTGATAAATTTTGTCTCATTTGTAAGTTTTTTTTTTTTCTTCTCAAAAATGGCTCCAACGCTTTTGAATAAACCTGGTATTTGATTTATGTATGTTCCCGCGGTGTGACTGCCAAAATTTCATCAAAATTAGTCAAACGGAGGGGGCACTTTATTATAATTAAAAGCGTTCTGTTCATGCTAACTAAATGAAGTTTTCAGCAATTAATTAGAGATTATAAAATCAGACACGATGAAGTATTATGCTTGCCGAATCATCACAAGTAAAAACTTTTGTTTAACAATAAAAATTTTTAGTGCATTTTAAAGAGCAATTCAAAGAAAAAAGAGTAAATTAATATGGGAAAATGTGTGATTTAGAGGAATGGCGTTTACATATTAATCAAAACACCTCAATTTCTAATCTAAGTATGTTGGTAAGTGAAAGTTGTGTGTTACGTGCATCGCACGAGGTTTTTTTATAATATGGTCAGTGATAAATCTCGGTTTCAACATGTAAAAATACTAGGGATAACACTTCGTTTCTATATATAAAATTTAATTTGGAGTTGTTTTAAAAAATTAAGTTTCTTTTAATAAAATAGTTTGGGAGAAAGAGGAAATTCCCAAGGAATGGAAATCTGCCTTGATTCATCCTTTATATAAAAAAGGTTCTAAAACGGATGTTAATAACTACAGGGGAATTTCTCTGTTATCGGTCACTTATAAAATTTTCTCAAAATTGTTGTTAAATAGATTGGAACCACAAAGAGATCACAAAATTGGGGAATACCAAGGGGGTTTTAGAAAGGGAAGATCCTGTCAAGAACAAATTTTAAGTCTAAAATTACTCATAAAATATTATATCTCAAGAAGAAAAAGTCTTTTTATTTCCTTTGTGGATTTTAAAAAAGTGTACAACTCGGTTGATAGGGGAACTCTGTTGAAGATTCTAAGGGATTACAGAGTGGATCAGAAAACAATTAATTTAATTAAAGCAATTTTAGCAGAAACTGAATCTAAAGTGAAATTTAGGGGTTTAATTAGTAAACCTTTTCAGATAAAAACTGGTCTCAGGCAAGGAGATGGTCTGTCTCCCATACTTTTTAATATAGTTTTGGATAAAGTAATGAGTGAATTTTGGAAGAAAAATTGTTCAGGAGCTCGGGTGGGGACCAAACACATGCATATTAAAGTGAGGTGCTTGGCTTTTGCTGATGATCTAGCATTATTGGCTGAATCTGAAGAAGAGTCCATTGAACAGATAAATTGCCTGAAGGAAATTGCTGATAAAACCGGGTTACAAATATCTTTTGAGAAAACGGAGTTAATGACCACGGAGGTAGGATATCAGAAAAAATCAGTCAAAACCAAATATGGGAAGATTTCGGTTGTTAGGAAATTCAAGTATTTGGGCGAAGTTTTGTGCTGCAATGGATCGGAAAAGGAGAGTTTCAAAGGAAAAATTAAAAAATTAGAGGATTTGTGCTTTAAAGTGGGAAAAATTTACAATAAAAAAAATCTTTCGATAAAGTCAAAATTAAGGCATTATAATACTGTGGTAAAACCTGTGATTCTTTATGGAGTAGAAACGGCTTGTTTCCCCAGTTTAGATAAGTTGAACAAAATAGAGAGGAAAATTTTGAGGAAGATTTATGGACCAAGGAAAACATTAGAAGATTTCAGGAAGAGGTCTAATGAGGAAATTTACAGGCAAATTAATGATTTAGAAACTGATATGAGAATTAGGAGGTTAAGGTTCTTTGGGCACATGGAGAGAATGAGTGAAAAAAGATTATGTAAAGAAATTTTTAGTAAAATTTTAAAGTACAAAAATTTGGGGGGATATCCTAGGCAAATTAAAGAAGAATTGGAAACATTGGGGATATCAAAAGAACTTTGTCATGACAGGGATCTTTTCAAGAAAGTAATTAACAATGAAGTCAGATTAAAGAAGAGGTTGAAGGGTATTGGGTGGTCAAAGGAGAGAAGAGAGGAGCAGTCGGAACTGAGAAGGAGGAAGAAGGAAGATTCTTCAGTGATATCGCGTGGTCCTCAAGTGGCCGTTTCGTGTATAAAAAAAAAAAAAAAAAAAAATAGTTTTGAAGTGTTTCAACAGCTTAAATTCTTCGTGAGCCCACACATGTGCTCCATTATATATATCAGCCCTAAAATGTGAATCAAATACATTGAATTTGGCAGTTAAACAGTATACTTTTTTTATTTATAAGGTTCTGCCATTTAGCATCAATTGAAAATTTAGCAGTTGTGCATTTATACTTAAAGTGTGCTTCCATTATTAGCTGAGTCATCAGTATGCCTAACTAATTATATTTTTTTACCATATCTGTTTCTGACCCACTGAAATGCCATTTTTCTTTCTTTGATACCTTCTCTCCCATTTTTTTGAAAATCATAGTTTTAGAATTTTGTAAAGTAATGTCCAGACCCCAAATAGAGCATTATTTACCAATATTATTTATAACTATATATGATAACATATGTAAACAATATGATCGGCATATGAGAGTTTTTTTATTTTTATACACAATAAGAAAAATTGAATGATATTTAAATTCACAGACATCCATTCAGAGCAAAAGCAGATAATTATATAAAATATTTTGTTTCTCGGCCCAAAGGGCGCATTGGACGGACACCTCAAACATGGCTCAAATATTTTTCGACCTAGAATCAACAAAATAAAGTTGGTCGAAATTGGTGAGCCATTAGTTGAAGCGCACAGTCCTATAAGAGCACTCCTCTCTAAGTATTATTCCAAGGGTATATTTCAGATAATCTTTATCTGACGCTACGACCAGTAGATCGTCTGCAGATTGTAAGGTAAATAGATAATACTCACCAGATTTGATGCAGGGAGAGATCTCGAGGATCAAAAAAAAAAAAAAAAAAAAAAAAAAAAATGGTTTCATCCCTTAAAAAAATATGATGTTAATATTTATTATTATTATAAATTGAACGGTTTTCTGCAAAAATCATGTAGCTCTAATTTTTCCAGTTTTTGAGACACCAAAAAAATTATTAAAAATTTCAATTTTAAAGTTATGTAAAAAGGAATATGAGGCCCGCTGTAGTCCATCACATCTTTTTATTTTGCAGCCTTGAGTGGTAGGTGTTTGACATATTTTGTAACAAAGTAACAGGATTGGCAGCTCCATATCTTCCGTAATGCTGGAAATAAGGAAGGGAGCTGAATCCTTTTGTACCAAACAAAGGAGGATTTTGTTTTAGCACCAAATATTGTTTATAATTCTCAACAGCAATAGGTTGGACCTGCAACCTTTTCACAGCAAACCCTTCAATCTTATCAGGTTGAACATTTTGATTGCAGAAGAAGAATAAATATGAATTGATTTATAAAAGCTTGTTTTAACTAGAAAAATTAAAGTTTCCTAAACTGTATTAGAATATATGATGACATGAAAAGTTAATCAAAAACCCTGATTTAGAGTGAATAACATAATCTCGAACTGTATTAAGGGGATGCTGCATTTTTGGAAAGCTATATCAATTTAGACCAATCCTTTTAATATATATATATATATATATATATATATATATATATATATATATATATATATATATATATATTCAGGTTGATATTTAATGATAGTTAATTAATGATTACTAATACATATTTCTTATTATTCTTGAAATGAAATGTAAAATTATTTTAAAATGAGTCATAATTTACACAATATAATGTATAAGATATGATTAATATTATTTCAGGAGAAGAAGATAAACTAAAAATTGAAAAGGTTGGGAGAGAAGATGCTGGAATGTATCAGTGTTTGGTAAGAGATGAAGATATTTCAATGCAAGCTACATTGCAGCTAGTTCTTGGAGGCAAGAATGACTTAATGTACTTAAATCTTTGCTTTCTTTGTTTATACACATACATACTGTTTGTTTGTTTGTTAGGGCTTAGAGGCGTAAAACCCTTGGGTCATCAACGCCTATAGGAGACTGCATTTATAGGAGACTTAAAAAATAAGAAAAAAAAAATAATAATAATAATAATAATAAATACATAAAAAAAGATAAAAAATGGTAATAAAATAATAAATAAAGGATCAAAAAATATAAGTATTTTATATTAAAATAAGATAATTATAAATCATTAAAAGAATTTTATAATTTAGAAATTAGTCGGTTCTCTTTTAGAAAGCTCAACATTAATGTTACAGAAGCTTCGTTATTACCAAGACAAAACGTCAAATTTGGAACTAATCCAAATTTCTGATTAATGGCACATAGTGAGTGCATTGTTCAAAAATATGTTTGACCGAAAGGTTTGACTGGCACAATTGACACGACGGGGGTGGTTCTTTAGTAAAAAAATGTGAGTGTGTGAGCTCCGTATGTCCGATCCTTAAGCGGGTCAGGGCTACCTCATCCCTTCGGCTGCTGCAGCAAGATGTAGACCACGGCTTTATTGAATTTTTTACTATTTTAAGTTTGTTTGGTGGGCTTTCGTTCCACATTAACTGCCATTTGCCGGATATTTCCTTCTTTAGTGGTCTACTAACATCGGATTGGGTTAGGACGACAGAGCCTCTGCCAGGCAGCACGATTGCATCTCTGGCAGCCTGATCGGCGAGCTTGTTGCCCAAAATACCCATAAGGCTCAGAATCCAGACAAAATATACTAAATTACCCTGGGCTATGAGTGAAGAAAGAAAGGAAAGTATTTTTATGACAGTTGGATGTTTCGGATACATAATATCGGACATTATTATGATATTCCTTTGGTGTATAGACATACCGAACTTTAGGGCTGAAGCTATTGAAAATAATTTGGCGGTGTATATTGAGCATAATTTATTTAATTTAAATTTATGGGTTGAATTATGGGTGACAAACGAGGAAGCAGTGGATTTAGACCCATCTGTATAAATCAAAAAGTGGTCTGGAATTTTTTCATTGAGTCGATTTAGTCTTTCTTTATATTCAAAAGGTGTGGTGTTATCTTTGTAGGCATATGAGAGACTTAAAATTGTTTTCGATGGTTGAATTGTCCAAGGTAGAATTTGGATTTCGGGTTTGGGTATGGAAACTGTTTTGAGCTTTGAAATATCCGAAGAAAATGTTTGTGCCAGAGATGGGGTTGAATTCGGCTGTCTTAAGCGACGAAATATGTGGTTCCCAACTTAATTTCCGATCAAATGTTAGACCTAAAAATTTATGAGAATTAGTGTATAGTTCGGGAGATGAAGGAGTATTTCTTTTACGATTAAAATGAACACATACGTTTTTTTGTTGACTGTTAACTAAGAGGGTGTAGCGGGGATGAGAGGGTTTATTTGTGATTTTCCGCACCTTATTCCAAATCACAGGAAGCGCTTTCTTTTAGGTGTCATTAAACCACGGAATAGGGGGTCTCCTCGGTACTCCTTTAGTCATTGGTATTGATGCTTTAGCTGCCTCTATTATTCTATTTGTTATTGATTCACATCCCTCTTCTACACCACTACACTCTACACACCACTACACTACACTCCAAGTTCCCATGGAGGAATTTGAGGTGGGGAGGCCAAGGAGCTAAAGAGAGACTAATTTGCCTTATCCAATATCCATTTAGGTGTGGTTCGATACGTCGGGTTTAAGTTTGTGATTTTAATGAGAATCAGAAAATGATCACTCCCGTATAGATCTGGGAGGACAGTCCAGTCTATTGCGCTATAAAGGGTCGAAGTGCATTGGGACAGATCGATAGCAGAAAAGAATTTATAACTAGAACTATGGAAAGTTGATTCCCCAGATTTAAGGATGAGTAAGCCGGAGTCGCCTATAAAATTCTCTATTATTCTACCACGTTGGTTTGTGTACTCTGAATCCCATAAAGAATTGTGACTATTTAGGTCTCCAATAAAAAGAACTGGGTATATCCAGTAAATGTTGCGAGTCTATAGGGCTATCATGTGCAAGGTAAATATTGCAGATGGAAAAAGTAAAACCTAGGTGACACACGGACTGCTACAAGTTGAAGGTGGGAATTGATTTTTAGTTGTTCAGAATAAATGGATTCGTGTATGGCAATTAATACTCCACGGTAACTTTGATTAACATTAGGGCCATCTTTTCGGTAAATATCAAAATTTCTTAGGGTTTTATCGTGATTTACTGAAAGATGTGTCTCTGAAGAGCTATGCAAAACGGGTTAAGGATTTTTAGATCATTGTAGTGAGTCTTTAACCCATTGCAATTCCATTGGAGTAACGCCATTTAACATTTAAAATAAAAATAATCCATTGGTGCAATTATGGAGAACATAAACAATGATTGGTGGACACTAGTTGCTTTATTAAAGACCTGTTTCATTGATAATATTGATGAAGTGAATATGAACGAAATAATGATGATAAAATCGGAGAGACGAGAAAGGTTTATATTATACATTAAATTGTAAATATTTATCATGAAAGGGACTTTCATCCTATTAATTTGTATGTGCACTGTGGATTCAAATAAATTAATTTGTATATTTGGATCTAAAGTTGTGCTGAAATTATTAATTTCAGTGTAATTGTATAAAATTGAGTGTAAGAGAAAAAAAATAAAAAGTATAATGCTAAGAATTCTTAAATACCGTAAAACGAGGTGACTTTGTGACTAATGGGGTGACTTTGTGACAAGCCTATTTTTCTACAGTTTTTGAATTTCCCTCCTTAAAAAGAATCAGGTTAGGCAATTCAGTGTACTTCTCAATTGGTCAGTAATGTGCTGCAACCTATTGGCCACATATAACTTCTTTCATTCCATTTACCATGGTGCTTTATTTCATATATGTTTGATTGTTTTCATTTACTTGAAAATTTGAAATAAAGCACCATGATAAATGGAATGATAGAAGTTATAGAGGTCCATATGTGGCTAGTAGGTTGCAGCATATTACTGACCAACGAACAAGTACATTGAATTGCCTAACCTGATTCTTTTTAAGGAAGGAAATTCAAAAACTGTAGAAAAATAGGCTTGTCACAAAGTCACCACATTAGTCACAAAGTCACCTCGTTTTACGGTAAATATGCAAACATATAAATATATATACAATCATGGTCATAGAAATTGCATCACCTATGATTTTTATCTTTTCAATCCTAAATGAGTATACAAGTAAGGGATTTCAATGGTTTACCTACTAGCATTAGAGATAGATGTAATCTGTGACTTATAGTTTAATTCGTTACAGATTGGCTAGTATTAAACACGTTATTTCCTATTATTGTGTCCGATAGAAGGAGTTTCAAACCAATGCTCAAGGAGGAAAAAGTTAAAATAGTGGCATTTTCTGAAGCTGGACTTTCTTCGCGGGAGATAACAAAAAGATTGAGGTGCAACTGGTCCACTGTGGTGTGAATAATAAAAATAAAAAAATCCTTCTCAGGGATCTACCGAGCGAAAGAAAGGGACTAGAAGGAAAAGGAAGACAGGTAAACGTTTAAATCGCTTAATTATGAGATTATCATTAGAAAATCGCTTCAAAACTGCAAAGGAAATATCTAGAGATCTAGCAGATATCAATTTAGTAAAAGTAAGTCGGGAAACAGTAGGCAGAAGATTAAGACAAATAGGTTTATGGGTAAGAAAACCAGCCAATAAGCGATTTCTTAACAAAAAAATGAAACAATCTCGCCTGAATTGGGTGCAGAATTTTGAAAACTGGATGACTAATGATTGGAGGAAAGTAATGTTTTTGGATGAAAGTAAATTCAACATCTTCAGTTCAACATAAGACGTCGGTCAAATGAAAGATTTGAAGAATCTTGTATGTTAGAAACAGTGAAAAATCCGGCAAGTGTGATGGTCTGGGGATGTTTTTCTTACTTTGGAATTGAACAGATAAACCTTATAGATGGGACGGTTAATGTAGAAAAATATAAAAATTTTTTTGGAATTGAGTTTATTTACCTCAATGAATTCCTTCCCACCTTACACACTGCGGAGACTTCATTTTCAAGATGATTGTGCTCCGTGCGATAGAGCCAAATCGGTAAGTTAATTATTTATTTATTTAAAAAAAGGTCTTAGCTGTATGATGCATAATTTTTTATTACCTTTACCATTGTTTTTTTGGCATTGTAAAGCAGTTTTTAACAGAAAACGGGATCTCCACGCTGCCATGGCCAGGCAATACCCTGGTTCTCGACTTAATTTTTATTTTTTATTGTTAAGAAATCGCTTATTGGCTGGTTTTCTTACCCATAAACCTATTTGTCTTAATCTTCTGCCTACTGTTTCCCGACTTACTTTTACTAAATTGATATCTGCTAGATCTCTAGATATTTCCTTTGCAGTTTTCAAGCGATTTTCTAATGATAATCTCATCATCATGCGATTTAAACGCTTACCTGTCTTCCTTTTCCTTCCAGTCCCTTTCTTTCGCTCGGAAGATCCCTGAGAAGGATTTTTTTTTATTATTCTCACCACGGTGGACTGGTTGCACCTCATTCTCTTTGTTATGTCCCGTGAAGAAAGTCGAGCTTCAGAAAATGCCACTATTTTAACTTTTTCCTCCTTGAGTCCGTACCTGAAATTGGGTATTTAGTGTAGGTATATTCCCGCGATGTGACAGCAAAAATTTCATCAAAATTTCTCAAAGGGAGGGGGTACTTTATTTAATAACTTTTTACGTTTTTTTCGATTTTCTCAAAAACGGCTCTAACGATTTTGATTAAACTGAGTATTTGATCGATTTATATGCCCGAAATATGACTGTAAAAATTTCATCAAAATTGATCTACGGGAGGGGGGACTTTACTTAATAAATTTTGTATCATTTTCACAGGTTTTTTTATTTACTCAAAAACGGCTTTAACGATTAACAAAAATAAGGTATGAATGTAGAAAAATGTGTGACTTTGGGAAATGATTATTAGCAAAACACGTCAATTTCTAATCTAAGTAAGTTGGTAAGTGAAAGTTGTGTGTTGCGCGCACGCACCAGATTTTTGCTTATTGAATAAGGAAATTTTATAATTTAAATAATAAGATAAGTTATATAAATAGATCATCATGTGTTGCCTTTTAGTTATTATATTCTTACTTTTTATTTCTGGTAGTATCTTTTTTAATTTTCCCTCTTTTATTGTAAGATACTTCGGTGAATCCATTATTTGTATCTGAAGGATCGACTTCTTTAAGTTCGACGTCGGATGTATTTTGGATCATCGGGACCAAAGCCGTCGGGACGACTTCTGGGTTGAGAAGGTGTAGGAATAGGAGTGGAAAGAGATGAAGGAGGGGGGAGTAAAGGAAGAGGAAGCCGAGGGGTGGGGGGTGGACGGTGGAAGAAGAGCCGGGGTGGGGGCACCAGCCGAAGCGCTCACAGTGGTCGATCTCGTCACCATCGGGAGGTAGTTCGTAGGCTGAGTAGGTGGAGGGGATGTCAACTTTGTACTTTATGATATGCAGTCAACTGGGGCTTTGAAATTAAAAACTAAATCTGTTTGGGTTCCAGTTTCTTGGGTCTTAATTGTTCGTTGCGATTTTGTTATTTCGGAATATAATTTATTGAACGTTTGGGGGTTTTATAGTTTATACTCATTATAAGGCACTTTTTTGGTAAACTGTATTGTTTTAATGTGTTTATTCATTATGTATACGGTGTGGGAAATGTCACAATATAAGAGTTAGTGTATACATGAATATTAAAATAAGTGGCTGGTTAACAAGATAAAATAGAATCTGATATTTACCTACTGAGTCCAGGTGGATACTAAGACTAAAGGTAAAAATAAGGTGAGAGGTAGTGGTAGGGGCTAGTTTGCCGACTTCAAAGGTTTATGACGGGGAAATCCAACACTTTTGAAGTGAAGGCACATGACAACTGAGTGAACAAAAATATTTTAAAAACTAACAAAATAGATGGTACTGTATACAAATAGTTGTGTCTGGACTCAATAATAACATAAAAATGAGATAGTACATAATGTAACAATGCATAAAAAATTGGAAAATATACAGAAAGAAGTATCTATCCATTGACGCTACAGCCCATGAAGGACTTTGGTCTCCGAAAGAATCCTCATCCAACTTCCTCTGTCTGCAGAAAGAAGTATACAATACAAAAAGTAATAATAGTACAAGAGGTACGGAGATAATTGCAGGTACCTATGAAATCAAAACTAGGATTTGAGGATGCGGAAGATGTTAGAATAAGTGGATGAAATTATCTCTTTATCTGTTTTGTGATTTACCGGGTTATTTTTTTCCAGATGGATGAAAATGGATTCTGAGAGGAGTCGTTTATCGTGGTTAGGTACAGTAGCTAATATGGAGGGGTTCTCAAAGTCGAAGGAGTGGTTGTGGGCAATGGCATGTTCTGCTTATTTAGATGTAGACGAATTACGCGTGGAAATACTGTATTTATGTTGATAACTACGTTTTTAAAAATAATTTTTGGTTTCACCGATACAGCAACTGTTGCAATTAGGCGTGGAGCACTGGATACGATAAACTACATTACACTTGTCTAGGAGAGGTACTGGGTCTTCGAGTTTGGTGTAAAGATTTTTTAATTTATTGTTATTTTTTAATACTAGGCGCATGTGAGGGAAACTCGATGAGAAGGATTTTTTTATTTTGTTTGAGAGAATGGGGATATATGGGATAGATCTGTATTGGAAAGTAGAGATAGGAGGTTGTGAAGAGTTGTTAGAGAGATTTTGGGTTTTAGCATTGTTATTGATAAGTGTTTTTATTAAATGCTCAGGAAAATCATTAGATTTTAAGATATTTTTCAGGCGGATTTTGTTATGACAATGAAATTGTGGATCGGACAAGGTCAGGCTACGGTGGATGAGGTTTTTTGCGACGTTGATTTTTTGGTGATGTGGATGTTGGGAAAAATAGTTTAGGAGTCGGCCAGAATAAGTGGGTTTGGTGTACCAATTAGTGGATATGGAATTGTCCGGGTTTCTGGTAATGGAAATATCTAGGAATGGAAGGGTACAATTGGTTTCCAATTCTATAGTGAAACAAAGACGTGGATGGTAGGAGTTAAAAGCGGCGAGAATATCAGTAATAGAGTTAGGATTGAGAATCAATAGGAGGTCGTCTACATATTTTTTAATGAAAAAAATATCGTAGGGGAATTTAGGTATTACAGAATCAAGGAGGTCGTTGAGGACAATACCGGAGAGGTCGGGAGCTAGACAGCTACCCATTGCAAGGCCAGAAGTTTGGAGAAAATATTAATTTTGAAAACAAAAATGTCCAGAATTACAGCATAATGCAAGGGAGTCAATGTAGGCAGATTTCTTGAGTTTACTATGGGATTCTAACAAGTTCCATTTTTCTTCAACGATTTGGAGGGCACGATCGGACACGGGATGTTAGTGAAAAGACTGTCGGCTTCGAAAGAGGCCAAGATAAAATTATCGGGAATTATGATGGTTTTTAACACGTTAACTGCGACGAGGGGTCATTTGACCCCTTGCGGTGACTTCCATTACTGCGAGCCATTAAACGTGTGTTTGTCGTTAACTGCGAAGCTTGTCACGCATGCTGTTTAAATATTTCAGATTTTTTATTTTTTTTTTATAATGCACTAATTAATACTAATTATATATCGAAAAAAAATGTTAGGGGTCACTTGACCCCTTGTCACATTATAGTTTAAATGTTTTCCTTAATGCGGCAAGGGGTCAAATGACCCCTAACATTTTTTTTCGATATATAATTAGTATGCTCATTAACTTGCTCTTTTAATGCTCATTAAACTTCATCTTACTATTGTTTTGGCATATTATATAAAATATTAATGAATATGTAAATAAAAAATATTTTTTCTAATCTAAAATATATTTTTCTAATGTTTGAAAGCTGTGAAAGCGGCAGTAATTTATTGTGAATCACATTTATCTAAGGGTGAATCACAGATTCGCCTTCTTTTCTTGTTCTTTGACTGATTCTACTTAGTATTGTTGACACCTGAGCTCTGGTTTATTTGTCTCGTCTCGATTCAGTAAATAATTTCGAAGAAGGTCCGGACATACTGTGACGACTGTGCCGACAAACCGTCTCTTTGTTTGCAATGCTTCAATGATAAACATTATAAAATGTAGTTTTCACATGTTATTTCTATTTAAATAATTTAATTAGTAATATTTAAGTTTATTTTTTTAAATATATAAAAGGTACACCTATGTTCATTTATTTATAATAAAAACATACTTTTGGTTTTATTTTTTATATCTGAATTCTTCCTTTCATGAATTATATATGCTGAAAATTAAGAAAATTAAAACCATATAGCAAACATTTTATGATTAAACGTAAAAGGAAAGAAAAAAATTACTGTTAGTATAACACAGATGTAGTGGAAAAAATAAGTAATAAAAAATATATTCAGAGGCAACAGAATTCAACCCTGCTTCTGTTACGAATTCTTGTATGTCAGGTATTTGTAAAAAAAATGGATTTCACTTTAAAACATTCATCAATGTTTACAGAGAGTTAATTTTAATGTCTAAGGGACAAGGGGTCAATCAGCCCCTTGACGCAGTTTAGCGGTGTGGTAGCAAGGGGTCATTTGACCCCTCGTCGCAGTTAACGAAAATCCCAGTTTATTTGTTTCGCAGCTAACGTGTTAATTGCTCCAAGAGATGGAAGGAATTTTTTACGTCGTATGGATTGTTATGGCTAAGGGATTGTAATGGAGGGAGAAGGAATTTGCTGAGCTTAGTGGAGGGTGAATTGATATTTGAAATGATGGGATGGATGGAATTACCGGGTTTATGGATTTTTGGTAGACCGTAACAACGGGGAGCAGTAGAATTATAGGAGATAAGGTATCTGTAAGTAGGGGTATTTATTTGTTTTGTATCAAGGAGATGTTTGAGGTGTTGGTTGAATTTTGTAGTGAGAGAAGGTGTGGGGTCACGTTCAGTGGGGTGATAAGTGTTCGTGTCAGAGAGAATGTTAATTCTATCATTGTAATCTGCGCGGTCCATGATGACAGTTTTGTTACCTTTATCAGCATGGGTTACAATGATTTGGTTATGAGTATTTAGGAATGAACGGGTTAAGAATAGGTCTTTATAGAATAGGGTTGAGAAAGGAGATGAACGGGTGTGTTTCTGTGAAAGGTAATTGGTAATAATGTTGCAAATCCTATTACGCGACATCTCTCTGATATCGTCGTCACGGGTTAAGATGTTGCCTCGGTGTATGTGTGCGATGTCTGTGATGACTGATGGGATTAGGTGTCTGGAATTAGATTTAGGGGTGGTGAAATTGGGTCCTAGGCTAAGAATTTTGTTAACGTTGGAAGGAATGTGTGTGGAGGATATATTGTAGACCCACTCTTTATTGCCGGTAAATAAATTTTAACGGTGTTAGAATAACTGGTAAGTTGGGTGAACTTTTTTCTGAGGGAGGTTTTTTTGGTTGATTTAGCATGGGTATAAATTTTTTGGTTGGCAGATTTTAATAGCGCGATGTCTTCAACGGAGAAATGTGTAGAGAGCAAATTATGTAATTGACTAATTTTTTGTTTTATGTCACCGGTTGAAAAAAGGTTATCTTTAATAAATATATTTAGCATAAATTTTTTGAATTTAGACTCTAAACTATTGACTTTTTTGTCTAGTTTGTAATTTAATTTCAGATTTTTGGACAGGTTACAAATAAATTTTTAAAATTACAAATATTGTTATCAGTTCTGTAATGTATCCATTTATTGTCACCCTCTAGCATAGATAATCATATATTTGTTTTCTTTTAGCCCTGATGAAGATCCACAAGTTGGATCGAAATGTTGGCTTACCACAATAAAATCATTGTAAACTGAAAATCCTGACTATAATTTAACCTATCGTAATTGAAGAACAGTTGACTATCTCTCACCTCTTCTATTTTTTACTTTATTTTTACTATGGTATATTGAATTTAAGATTTTTTTTTCTTTCTTTGTCATTTTTTGATTTATTTATTGTTCCTCAGAATATAATTAACCCTCTTTAATTGCTTTCTCTCTATCTTTGGTTTATGTTGTTTAATATGTTATATGTAACTTATAAGTTAATTAATTTTTACTTGTTATTTCTTCTTTATTGTAATTACATAGTTGTATTTTATTATTGTTTACCTGAGCTTGTACACTTAATATTTTCAGTGAACTCTGGCAGACGGCTATTGCCATTGCCATGTATACTTTATTTTTTAATCCTTTTGTAATTTTTGTATATAGCAAACAATAAAGTATTATTATTATTATTTTATGATAACCAATTTTAATTAGTTCGGGTGGAAACAGTGTGGGAAATGTCACAATATAAGAGTTAGTGAGTATTTCATTACCATTTGATTTGATTTTTAATTTTTAGGTTTATCCCCACTATTCAAAATGTCAAGATCATTGTTTATGATAAATTCTAATATTTTCTCACCTCTATGGTTGATATTGGTGCTGCCCCAAATTTGATGGTGGACATTACTGTTGAGGGCAGCAATGAGTTGCTGTTCGCCTGTGGCTTCCCAGATTCGCTCCAAAATAGCTGTGGGCTCCTTATCCTCATACGATAGGTACCCAGCCAGCATGATGATGGATTTGTTTGGTCTCCCTTGGGGAGTGTATATGGCTGCTGCAGAGTCTGGAACAGAGTTGCCAAAGAGGCACTAGTTTTAATTCCTTTCTATAAATGATGCATGCTCTAGGGTTGTCAGTCACAGAGATACAATTGTATCCTGACATTTTCAGCCCTTTGAGCTTGCCTTTGAGAAGGTAAGGTTCTTGAATAAAAGTTATGTCAATATTCTTACCTTTGATGTATCGTTGCAGTACTCCACTGACTCCTCCTTTTCCACCTTGGCGCTAGCCTTAGGCTTTGCCCCGCCATGGAGTAGTCATTTCGGTGGATGTAGATGGGGCCGATAAAAGTAAATTATAGAGGTATCATTGGAATCTTATGATGGACTTGTGTTATTTATAAGAATTGTAATTAAAATTCAGCTGATGTGAGTAGTTGAAGTTATGTTTAGTTGATAATTGTTACATTTTACTTTGTTGGTTTACAAAAATGGAAATAATTTTATTATTGCAATACAAAAAATGAGGTTCAAGCCTGGGCAGCTTCTAGGCAGACACGCTGATTCAACTCAGAATACATTCAATGTATGCAATTATGATAATCCAAAAAAAGAGGGAAAAATAGAGTTAAAAATCGTCATTTATTTTTATACAATCATTTTAGAGTTTTTAAACTATTGAGATTATGAAAAAAGCGTAATTAATTTTTTCTATTAGATTTTATTTATATATATTTTTTTCTAATCCTCCAGGTTTAGCTTCTTCTTGCTAATATGAGAAAACTAATCGTAAATAAGGCGTTTTTTTTCTGTAAACAACATAAATTATTGCAATAGTCTACAGCTACAGGATTGATAAAGGTTTTTGTAACATATGTAATTATTTTATGTCTTTCAGCATCTAAACCACAACTGATTTATAAGTTTATTCAGCAAACTGTACAACCAGGCCCAGCAATGTCACTTAAATGTATAGCTATTGGAAATCCTACACCTCAGATAACCTGGACTGTTGATGGCTTTCCTCTTCCAATGAATGAGAGGTAGGAAACTATATTTTTGTTACATAAAGTCTTGATAATTTTAATGCATAGAATGATTTGTTAGTTTTAGGATGAAATAGTATAAGGAGGCTTAATTTCTTCATGGATGATCATGCCCAGAAATCACAAAGTCTTATTTATCATTAAGATAAAAAATTGGGTACTTATGCTGTAGCCTACGGGAATGTAATCTGTTGGTTCCTATAAGCTACCAAATTATAGTTGTATTGTTTTTGGTTATTTTTATTTTGCCATTATTTTAAAAAAATATAAATTTGGAAATAGCCCAGTTTAGAAGAAGACATAATATTTTCAAAAATTTGAAATAATTCCATCAAAGTCTGTGAAAAAGGGTATGATATACACATTGACAAGAGAAACTGATGGAGATGTAGATGTGGTATATATTATATATACATATATATACATATACAGTAGAGTCTCGGTAATCCGAACTAATGATTGCACACGCTGATACGGATTAGCGAAAATTCGGATTAGTGGAACATGGAAAAAAAAGTATATATAAAGATTATACATATGCATTTGCATGTATGTATTTAAAAACTGAACAAAAATACTCAACAATGAACGATGAACAATGAAAGAAAACAGAAACTAAATGTATATTAACTTTTCTATTAATCAAATATATTTTATAATGCTATTATCAATTTTATAATGCTAGAAATTACACTTAATGATACAGGACTACATCATAATGATAAACTAATGGTTTATTTTTAAAAATAGTAGTCCATTATCGTTTTCTGTTTTGATTGCGCAATTTTGAGACTCATTGCATGCGATCAAAGTTGACGAAGTTGCATTACTCGATGTAATGGTATAATGTTTTCTGACGCCCAATCCAGACATTTATTAAGACTTTGAACAGCATCAGAATGTGTCACAACAGTTTGCCATTCACACTGCTCCTCTTGGTCCTCATCGTTTCTCCCATCTTCCACAATTCGCTGGACAATCTCGTCATCAGTTAAAAATTCATCCACGTCATTTTCATTTTTACCGACTGCCCACTCTCTGGTTTCGTCTTCTGTAACCTCTCCTCCTTCCGATATTTAACACAACAGATTAGTAATAGATTTA
Source organism: Aelia acuminata (assembly GCA_911387785.2). NCBI lineage: Eukaryota > Metazoa > Arthropoda > Insecta > Hemiptera > Pentatomidae > Aelia > Aelia acuminata. Next base: position 169,075,676 of record OU426980.1, read on the forward strand.
ATATTATCCCCGGTTTCTTCATTGTCGACTTCTTCCAAAGCATTATTACCAATATGGCCTTCAGGGACCAATAAATGTGATAACTCTGGCCATAATTTCTTCCATGAGGCTTCTATTAGTTTTGTGGATACTGAATTCCATGCTTCAGCGAGGTTAAAAACCACATCTTTCAAATTAACTGATTTTAGAGATGTTAATACGTCCTTATCCTTATCATGTTGTGAGCTAAGGTTTTCTTTGGCAGGACTCTCCAAAATAAACCGCTCTCATCAGCGTTATAAACTTGATGAGGACTCAAATTCAACATTTCTATAGTTTCCCTCAGCTTCTTTTTAAATGGCTCAACAGCTGTAAAGTCACTGGATAATTGTTCCCCAGTAAGTGCTAATTGTCGAATACCATGCCGCTTTTTGAATTTATCAAGCCAACCAATGCTGGCTTTAAAGTCGTTATTTTTATTTAGTTTTTGATAAAACATAATTGCTTTCTCGTGTAAAATTTCCCTAGAAATTGGGGTTCCTTTTGCTCTCTCTTGAAGGAACCATGTAAAAAGAGCTGTTTCCATAACAGGATAATCACTTGATTTTAATGTCTTTCTCTTACCTGGGCCTTGATCTGTTGAAGATACAAACTTTAGAATATCTTCCCTTTTTTTTTTAATGTCCGTTACAGTGGATTTTCCGATTCCGAAATTACTAGCAATGGTTGTGGCGGCTACTCCGGAATCTAATTGATCTATAATTTTTGACTTATCGGGGTTGTGTGCTTTCGCTTAGACATGCCAGTAATGTTAGTTTAACACAATGACAATAATAGGGGTGTTCCGAACAGACTGAAATCCCGAACTGAACTGAGCGATACTACTCTATACTAGACCGACTTCCGAGAAAATTAAATAGCAATGGATAAAGTTCAGTTCTGAGAAGTGGCGAGTCTACATTTCCCTCCTGTGTTTTGGATTCTAAGGAAAACCTGACAAAAGATCTATGTCACGAATATTTTTTTTTTTTTACAATTAAAAAAAATAAACCTGATGCCGGTTCGGATTACTGGCAATTCGGATTAGAGTGGGTTCGGATTACAGAGACTCTACTGTATACATATATATGGTATATATATGTTTTATTTCTGTATTTATTTAAGAATAGTTATTTTAATTTCAAAAATGACTTTTGAAATATTGTCCCCATACTCTTTGGATATTTTTTTCGTTTTTCAGATAATTTTTTTTCTGTCTTTTTGTTATTATTCAATTTGTTTTCAAGGACGCTTATTCATTTTGTTTTATTACAATCATTGAATTTTAATGCGATAAACTGACCGATTACTGGTGGTGGTGGTATATTATGGGGGGGGGGGGGAACAATCGATTTCCCTAGGCTATTACGTACGTACCAAAATTGAACACTTATAATAATAATTGCTACTTTATCTTATTCATACTGAAACATAGTTATTGAAACATTTAAAAAAAAAAAAAGTTCTGATGAAATTGCAATCAGATTGATGTTTAAGTGTCATCCCTAATTTTATGTTCATTTTCAGAAATTTCTCAAATACATGTAAACAAACTAAATTTTTATAAAAAATAAACATTTGTAAATATAGTTCAACCTTTTTTCTTTCATTTTTACGTTCCTCCCCTTCCCCGCCTTTTAGGGTATATGGGGTTTCACGGGCCAGAGGAGGGGTGGGGGATTAATGCAGAATATTAATATATAGTTCCACCATTCAACATTTGCTGATTTAGACCTATTAGAATGAAAAAAAAAAACAACTCAATCACACATGTGCAAGTATGATGCAACTAAGAATTTCCACCTCTAATTTAACCTTTTTCAAGTTGATTTTAACCCTTTTCAGTCATAAATTCATGAATATTATGTTTTATTTCTGTATTTATTTAAGAATAGTTATTTTAATTTCAAAAATGACTTTTGAAATATTGTCCCCATACTCTTTGGATATTTTTTTCGTTTATCAGATAATTTTTTTTCTGTCTTTTTGTTATTATTCAATTTGTTTTCAAGGACGCTTATTCATTTTGTTTTATTACAATCATTGAATTTTAATGCGATAAACTGACCGATTACTTGCTTTCAGTAGTTAGAACACTAATGGTTAGAATTTTGGATCATAGATGAGAATTTTTTGAGTATTGACATAATGAAGTAGTGGTCAAAACTGCTTTTTGAGCTATGGTGGTAAAAGCGAGCATGGCATTATCAAGTTTTTCTGGACTTTTCAGAGATATTCTGAGGTCATTTTTATTTATCGGAGAGGAATTTATAAAGGAGGTAACCGGGCCCCTAATAAAGGAAGTTGGAGAGGGTTTGGAATAGATAGGAGCTAGTGACTAATTCAGAACTTAAACAGCTCTATAATTCCCCAGATCTGTTAGCTGTCATCAAAAGTGGACACATTAGATGGTTGGAAAGAATGCCTCAGGAGCGATTGCCTCGAAACCTAATGTACAGCCTACCGGGTGGAGCTATAAAAAGAGGGAGACTACGCTGAGATGGCTGGACGACGTGGAGGACGACCTTCGGCGGCGTGGGGTGAGGCAATGGAGGAATATCGCTCAGGACCGAAACCAATCGAAGAAAATTATTGTAGAAGAGGATTGTCCTTTCAGGACTGTAGCGCCGGGAAGAAGAAGAAACAGTAAAAAAAAGACTAAATTAACATTATTTTAATTTTCCTAGAAATTATAGTTTCAGTCTGGACTTATAGACAGCCTCAGTAGAAATGTCTTAATACTTCCATTGGAATCGATAAGCCGAATTAGGTATAAACATTACAACAGTTCCATTGGACCACCTAAGCCTGCTTCGAGAAAGAGTTTCAAGCATTTTCACTAGAACCTTTTTTTTCTCTTCTTCCTCGCCTTATAAGCCATATGGAGGTTTTCCCGGGCCGAGGGGCATTGTGGGGCTGAGGTAACCCACTATATTACGCCATATGCTCCAGCGGACTCACTGCAAGAAACCAAATTGTTCCACTGCACCTAATAAGTTGGATAACAGGGGACCTAATAACTGGGGCTGCATGGAACAGTTCCATTTAGAATCGGTTCCACTACATTCATCCCATCAATCCATTCCATGGCATCAAAACAGATAGCTAGATATGAATGAAACGTTGCATTTTGTTTGCGCATATGTGGTTTCAATTGCATTTTTGTCCTCATGATGGACCTTGACAGGTTCTTTTGTCGATGCTGTGTTTTTTGTTTTGATTTTTCAAATTTTATTTTATTAAATTTAATTATTCAATTGTTGAGTGATGATTATTTAATTTTTATTTTAACAGATATCTTATTGGCCAGTATGTTACACTAAATGGAGATGTAGTAAGTCATGTAAATATTACTAATGTCCGTGTAGAGGATGGTGGAATTTATCAATGTAAAGCATCTAACAAAGTGGGTGAAACTTTCCACAATGCAGAAATGAGAGTCTATGGTAATATTGTTTCCTTAATATTGTAATGCATATGAGTTTTCTTATACCTAAACTACTTACTCGTTTTTAGAACAAGTAATTTCTTAAACTTTGTAATAGAAATTCTGTAATAGAAATTTAAATAAAAACATTATAAAGATTAGGTTCAACTTATGAAATATGTCATAATTTGAATTCAATAATTACCAAATCTTCTTGGCGAAAAGGGGAGATGCTTTGCTCGGTGAGTAATGTGATGTGCTCTTATGCTCCAGATTCGTCATTGGCAGGTACTGTGTATTTTGTTAAACTAGCTTTGAGTCAAGTTTACTGAAGACTATTACTCCCATTTTAGCCGTAGTATTCTACAGTGCTACAAATGTATTCACATGCAACAGTATCTAATGTCCTTTCTGGGATATAAATATCATCAATATAACTGAGGTGTATAAGACGATTGGTTTGTTTGTATTTTTTTCTAGAAGGTTACGGAGGGTGAATATTGATCGGTAATCAATCCACACTAGTACTTTGCTATTACCCATTGTGCATAAGGAATCATTTTATTGAGAGGATTATGAAAAGAATTAAAGTTTATGTAAAATAATTACATGGTATTAGGAAGTTCCACCATAAATTAGGCATAACTAGGTATCACTCTTTTTATGCACATTACAGATTTCGGTATAAACTTCTGGTCTCCTTGCTTCAGTAGTTCTATAAGAACTTTACGCATCACAGAATTATTTTTTTCCAATACATCCTCAATCTCCTCATCCAAGTGGTTCAAGTGACCTCCTTCCATGGAATCCTCCTCAATAGGCAGCCGAACAATTATAGCTTTAAACACCTTGATTTAACAAAGTTTTGAAGTGGTTCCTTCTGTGATGTAGGATTTTGTGCCTCGGTGTGTCCATTCTCAACGACCTTCAGCTACTAATGAAGCTGGCTTAAATAATTTAGGCTCTTTTTTTTGATACTTTCAAGTTTATTAATTTTAATTTCGTACCTTTGTTCAATTTTATGGCTTCTTATTTGAGATTTCAGCCTGAGGTTTATGGTTATATAAAATCCAACAAGATCATTCACATGACGATAGAGTCAACAGGTTCAATGTTATAACAGATTATAGGTGAAGAACCATTTTCTTCCATTAGGCGTTATTTGTAAATTAATAAATTATGTATAATAAAAAAAATATACTCTGCCACGACAAGTGTGAAACAGATGTCGAAATAGCGCATTACCCCCAATCTGTGGATATTTGTGGTAACTAAATCTTCTGTCAAGATATAGAGAGCGGCCTCTGGTTATTTTCGACTTTTCTCGCTTTCTTGACTCATGATCTCCGTTTTAGTAACATCTATGTTCAAGGCTTTGCCCTTCCGTTTTTTTAAAGACAGTTGGTCTTACAGTTTTTTTATTCAAGCTTTTATTTTGCCACTCTTTATTGTTTATTATGTCAAACGACTTTTTCTATGCCTTTTACTTGCAAATAAGAGCTAATTCTGTCAGAAGATCTCTCAACCGATTGGTTTAGCATCTCAAAAAAATCCTTTCTAGCTTTCTCTACAAATGCATTTAGAAGTCCAGGGCGAGTATCACTGGTATATCCTATCATCTCCACCTTGGTAAGTCAATTATAGAGGGTGTCCCAGACATAGTGTAAAACAAAAAAATTGGATAATACTACATGCTAAACGGGGTAGCGCAGAAACGAGTTTCCTATCTCAATGTGTTGAGGAGATAGAATTCTTTTTGTTTTTTATTTAAAATCTTACTTCTTTTTTTTTCCGGAAAATGGCAGTTTTCTTTACTTTGGTTTAGCGTAGAAACAAAAACGATGATATTTTCTTAATCAGCATTAAATTTCATCAAATATGAGTTAAATATAGTTATTGAAATTCCACTTTCAGTGGGCCTTTTAACGCGGAAAACTCAAAACATTTATTAAAAACTTAAATTTTTAATAATTTTTGAAAATTTCTCACTCCTCTCTGGAGCACCCTAGAAGCTGTCAAATTTCCTAAAACTGCTGAATTTAGTTAGCTTTTTAGTGGTTTAACCCATGATACAATTGCACTTCACCTTTTGGGTCTAAAAGAAGTTTATCTGATGAAAAACACCCTAGAGAATAAATACTTGACTGCTTCACATACCTACTAGAAAAACTACTTGATTGAATAAAAGTATTAGTTATTTTATCTCTTGTCCATATGCATGAGGGGTAATGAGTTGTGAAGGTGGCAAGCCAATCCTCCCCCCCCTCAAAAAAATAAAAATAATCTTATTTATAGGGGGGGGTGACCCAAATTCTTGCTGACTATCTAATGTTACATAAACGTACTTTTTTTTAATACATATAAAAAATACCACTTTAGGATTATTTGAAGAAATTAAATGCATCAAGAGAAAAATGGCATTTCATAATGTGCCCTGCTATCATTAGCCCAGACTATGATATCACTTTCTGATTGGAATTAGTGTTACTTATCTGTTGGTGTATTTAAGTTCTTTAAATAATCCTAAATTCTTATTTTTTACAAGTATTAAAAAAAAAGTACGTTTATGTAACATTAGATAGTCAGCAAGAATTTGGGTCACCCCCCCCCTATAAATAAGATTATTTTTATTTTTTTGAGGGGGGGAGGATTGGCTTGCCACCTTCACAACTCATTACCCCTCATGCATATGGACAAGAGATAAAATAACAAATACTTTTATTCAATCAAGTAGTTGTTCTAGTAGGTACATGAAGCAATCGAGTATTTATTCTCTAGCGTGTTTTTCATCAGAAAAACTTCTTTTAGACCCAAAAGGTGAAGTGCAATTGTATCATGGGTTACTCCGCTAAAAAACGAACTAAATTCCGCAGTTTTTAGGAAATTTGACGGTTGCTAGGGTGCTCCAGTGAGGAGTGAGAAATTTTCAAAAATTATTAAAAATTTAAGTTTTAATAAATGTTTTGAGTTTTCCGCGTTAAAAGGTCCACTGAAAGTGGAATTTCAATAACTATATTTAACTCATCTTTGAGGAAATTTAATGCTGATTATGAAAATATCATCGTTTTTGTTTCTACGCTAAACCAAAGTAAAGAAAACTGCCATTATTTAGAAAAAAGTTCCACTGAAAGTGGATCAGTGGCGTTAAAAGGTCCACTGAAAGTGGAATTTCAATAACTATATTTAACTCATCTTTGAGGAAATTTAATGCTGATTAAGAAAATATCATCGTTTTTGTTTCTACGCTAAACCAAAGTAAAGAAAACTGCCAATATTTAGAAAAAAAGTAAGATTTTAAAAATAAAAACAAAAAAAATTCAATCTCCTCTACAGATTGAGATGGGAAAGTCATTTCTGCGCCATTCGACCCTGTTTAGCATGTAGTATTACCCAATTTTTTTGTTTACACTATGTCTGGGACACCCAGTATATTATTCGGTTTAGATTTCTTCTATTTAATTTTCCTCTAAAATTGCGAGCCTTCTTCAATTGATTTTGTATACAGTCCACAAACCAGAGTGTAATTTTTATTCAGACGAAGTCACGATTCATTTTAATTATAAAAGGTTAACCCACGAGTTTTGACTCAAACAACCATTTTCTGAAACATGTCACAGCTAACAAAATGATTATTTAATACTTTAGAAATAAGTAGAGATTGGATTTTTATGTTAATTAATGTTCAAATATGTACCTTAGTGTGTACATATAATTTCAATAATCTGACGCAAAATATGTGAACTAGTTAATATAATATTCAGAAAACTTGCATGAAACTTAACAAATGTATTGAATAAATGGGAAGGACTTATCGGGAAATTTGCAAAGCAACTTCAAATATGCATATATTTCACATTTATAGGCATTTGGGTGATTCTCTTTTAATTTGACCATTTGACTTTTTTAGACATTAAATTTTGGGTTTAAAAAATTCAGCTTTGTGATTAAAATTTGATGTGAATATCATCAATAAGTTGAACAAAGTTTGTAAGTTCGAACTCAAAAATTATTACTGACGAGCGTTTCTGTATTTTTATTTATTTATTTTTTGTAATGTTTTTTTTCCTCGCTTTTTTTCCTCAATTTTTTTTATTCTCGCTCACTCTTGACACTCCATATCACAGTGTAATAACTCATGTTTAAGGCATCGAATCTTGCTTTCCTTTTGGTGTAGAATAATCACTGGGATGGCTTCTAGTCAGTCCTACTGCTTTACTTGCCAAGCTCAGTAGTAGCCTATTCTTTTCGCTAGTTTACCTTAGAATAAGTCATTCTGTCAAGGCTTAGGTTTTTCTTTGAAATTTGCAGCTCATTGATCATCTCGTTAATCGAACTATACAAGATTTTTCCGCAGAGTTTTCACTCAGTTTTTGAAATGAAGTTAGTGTCAACGATTCGCCGATAATTAATTCGTTCCCTCCTTTACTGTCAAAATTAACCGTCACTCGCACTGTTGGACAGAGTCAAACAGCCTCCTGTTTGTTTTCATGGGGATTCCCCAAGGGGTCTGGGCAACCTGTCACTCATATCTATTCTATTTTTAGACACTCATTGTAATGAGGGTGGGGGTTGCTACCTGGATTTTCCAACCCTTAGTGTCCAGGAAGCTATTGAACTGGAAAGTTGCTCTGTGTTTGACAAAATCCAGCGCGCGAGTGCTTGTGTTATAAAAATGTAAGTAACTTTTCTTTACTTTAACTTTTTCTTTTTGTGATATATAATAATTCTAGACATTTATTACTATGTTCTGTTAATTTTAATGTTTGTTTATCGTGTTGATTAGTCATAATCCAAATATTTTTATATATTACACTGGATAAATCACATTCTTTGCCTATTTTATTGCCTACTTACGGCCTATTTTATTATAATATTTAATTTTTTATTTCCACAGGGCCGAGCGTATTCGACTTCAAGACATTCCAAAAATTCTTTTGGAGCTTGAAGAAGAAGAAAAAAATTCTGGGAAAGCAGTAGAGTTAGATGAATCAGACAGTGATTTGAGTGAAGAAGGCATTCAGTTGAGTGACCATAACAGTGCTTCTGAACAATAGTGTAGTGAAGATAGTGAAAGTGACAGTGAAACCAGAACTGATGTTTATATCGGTAAAGATGGAATCACAAAATGGAGTAAAGTGAGTATTTCTAAGTCATAAAAAATTAGAGCTAAAAACATTGTAAAAATTACACCAGGTCCCAAAGGTATAGCCAAAGAAGTCTCTTCTGAAATTTCATCCTTTTTAGCTTTTATATCAACTGAAATAATTGATATTATAGTAAAAGAGACAAATGCAGAAATTCATGAAAATAAACAGAAATATTCTAGGGAAAGGAATTGTAAGGACACTACCCGTGCAGAAATCATGGCACTTTTGGGACTCCTCTTTTTGATTGGTACAAAGAAAGGCCATCATACAAATGTTTTAGAGCTGTGGGCATCTCCGGCATGGGACCGGTCTTGAAATACTGCGATCAGTGATGAGTTACAACCGATTTTTATTTTTACTACGATGCCTTCGCTTCGACAATAAAAGGACTCGTCCTGAACGAAGGGCTACTGACAAATTGGCAGCACTGCGTGATATTTTGGAAATTTTTTTAACTAACACGCGCTCATTGTATGAACCGAGTGAGTATGTCACCATCGATGAGATGCTCCACCCATTCAGAGGCCGGTGTTCTTGGATACAGTATATCCCCAGTAAACCGGCAAAGTATGGCATAAAAATGTATGCTTTGTGCGATGCCAAAACATTTTACACTTCAGATCTAGAGGTTTATGTTGGAAAGCAGCCTGCTGGTCCTTTTAGTTTGTCTAATTCCCCAGCTGATATAGTTAGGAGGCTGACTAAATCTATTGAGAATTCCGGAAGGAATCTGACGATTGACAACTGGTACACTACAATCCCTTTAGTCGACGACATGCAGAAGAAAAAAATAACTGTGATCGGTACTCTAAAAAAAAATAAGAGAGAAATCCCGCCGCAATTCCAGGCAAAGAAAAACCAAATTGTTGGAAACACTGTTTATGGGTTTCAAAAAGACAAAGTGTTACTCAGTATGGCTACAAAAAAAGATAAATCAGTTATTTTGATTTCATCTATGCACGACAAGGCAGAAGTAGACGAAAAAACCGGGAAACCCGCTATAATAGCTGATTATAATGCGACTAAAGGAGGCGTGGACACTGTGGACAAAATGTGCGCATCTTATTCTGTCTCCCGAATAAGCAGACGGTGGCCAATGGTCATATTTTTGGCTTTAGTTAACATTGGAGGAATAAATGCCCAGGTAATTTTATCTCTTGCGAAGCCAAATGAATCGCCAAAATTACGAAGAATTTTCTTACATAATTTAGCATTGGCTCTGATGAAAGAGCATATGATTTCAAGGCAAAGTATACCCTCCCTACCAGTAGATATAAAAGAATTTTTAAAACGTAGGCTTCCAATTCAAGAAGAGCCATTAGCATCTACTTCTGCACCACCAGCGAAAAAGAAGAAAGGTACGTGCAGCGAATGTGGTCGGAAGAAAAATAGCAATACGACTATTCGATGTTATAAGTGTGATAATTTTACATGTAAAACGCACTCAGTGATTTTGTGCAATAAATGCGTATCTAAAGAAATGTCCTCAGAAAATTCTGAATAAATATTTCCAAGTTTATATTAAATATTTGTTAAATTAAATAGTTGTTGTAAATAATCATAAATAAAGTATGTTCAGCAAATAGATAAGAGAGAAAGGAAAACGTAGTAAAAAAATTTCGTATTGTAACTTAAATTGTCGTATTTTCATTTATAAAAGTGTAAATAAAAAAATTGTTGTTATTATAATGTTATAAAATAATTAAAATGTATTTTGAAATAAATAAAATTAAAGATAAAACAATCAAGAACAATAGAAATACAAAGTTATTCCAGCGATGGACAGAATCCAACATGCGAGTGATGGTGTCATGAATTCCCATGCGAGTGACGGAAGGTTAAAGACCGAGCAGTATTTTTAAAAGCTGAGTAGATTGAATAGTTCTAATTTAACAAGCTATCATTTTGTTTATTTTCCTTCTCTTGGCCAACATCTCTTTTTTATAAAGAATATATTTCGCATTATATCCTTCGTCTATTTTTCTTTTCCTATTGCTCCTTTCTACAACTTAAAATGGCTTTACAAAAGAAATGAATCATATAAGCATTAAAACATAACAACGCATCAAAACTATTATTTTTCCGTCACGAGTGTTACATTTTTATCGTAACACTCATGACATTTTCACAGAAAATCTCCATCCTTAGCTAAAATAAGTGTCGGACATATATGAGAGGATGAACTCGAATAAATGTCCCTAACCAACATCTTTTGCCCGTATCATTCGGATTTTTCAATGAACGCTGATACATACAATTAACGTAACACTCGTGATGACTAATTTTTCTTAAAATTCTTAAATTATAAGACTTAAATGTGACATATTATTTTGCATGGGATATCAAATAACTGCCTATTAGATACTCTCTTCTCCAAGTTTGCACATCGACTGATAGCCGGTATTATAAACAAAGGTTATCATGGCCATTCCAAACATTTTTAAAGAACAGCCATGAATTTTTCTACTAACCTTGGGGACAGATTCATTTTCCTGATATACATTTGAAGTATTAGAGGTAACTAAAAATAGCACTCGTACCTTAAATCACCACCGTATTACAATGAAATACCTCATTGTTCAAATTTAATCAATTATCAGGGGTTGATTTCAGGATGTGGTGAACTAAACATAACCAGCTTGGGGACTGTAACACTCGTGACATTTTCAAACTTCACATTGAGATATTTTGTTTTTTATGATGCCTAGGTTCATTTAAATGTTACCATCGTATTGCTATAACAGAAAACTATCAAATAAATATTCAAAAAAAATTTTTGGATATGAAAAAATATCTAAAAAACGAATGTTAAGACCGGGGACACTTAATGGTCAATTCATATGAGAATCACCCATGTTTTGATAAATCAGTACAAATATATATAAAGTAATCGGGGTCAGGATGGCCGGGTGGGGACAAATGCGCTCGCTATAGATCTTAAAGTTAAGCAACTTTGAGCGTGGTTATTAAGTGGATGGGTGATGCCCTCCGATGAAAGCCAAGAAGTCCAAGCCATATTACTCCGGGTATGTGAGGCCCGTCAGTCTACTGAAGATAACTCAAACTAGTAGGAGTAGCAGGAGCAGTAGGAGTGATAACCCTGCCCCATGTTTCCTACCGAGAACCCGGTGTAGTTTTCCATATCAGTAGCCGCCTGTAGATTTGGTCCACGGATGGTCTACTTCAGGAAAAAGATTCTGAGCAGCCATCATCCAGGGACCTAGACCAAATATCAATGTCCTTAAACGGGAAAGAGATGACACCATCGGTGGGAAGGAAACTGCCAAATTGACCCATAGGGGATGGATTGATTATGAAGGTATAGGCAATCTGCCTCTGCACCATGGAGAACATGGTTTGGAGCAACCTGAGGTTTTCACCAGTCCAGGCTCCCGCCAGCAACATAAATATCGGTTGTTTTAGGCTTTGGTCTTGATTTTTTTATTTTCATTTAGTCTTCAGGGTTTGGCCATGTAATTATTGAGATATGAAATAATTTATGTCTCTTTTATGAATGATTTCTTATATCGTATGTGTTCGTTGAAAGATTTCTATAGCAATTGTTAGTTGGTTAATTATTTAAAAAAAAAAAAAATCTTACTTGTATGTGTTCAATGTTTATCAAAAGTTATTATGTAATGAAGTTACGCTGTTTTTTTATTTTTCCTATTAAATTCAACAGTAATATCCCTAACAATCGTTGAGAATCAATGAGGAATGGCAAACTCAAAAGAGACGCTAAGATCTCGTCATTTTTCCAGGGATTAAAGGGAATTCTACTCTTGTGATGTTAATAGTGAAATTTGATCGGAATTAAATAAATATTCACACCGATTAAATTTTACTACTAGAATTCGAAAGTGAAAATGAAATACTAATAAAATAAAGAATAAGAAAATAAAACTTTCTTGGCGTATTTTTAATCCGAAACCCTGATGGAAGAATAAAAACAAAATGGTGGCAAAATCTCATTTATTCCGAAAGATACTTGCATTACACTAGCTAATGTCCCAACAGAAAAAAAAATTAACCGCTCAAGAAAATTATCCACTGAAAATCATAAACAAACGGAAGAAAATAAAGTAGTAGATCTTGTTATAATCAATGGAAAAGACTCATTTGCTACAAGAACAGCATGAAACAAACAGTAAAATATACTACACAATTCCTTACATACTAACACTATCAGAAAGGCTTGCTAAAACACTCACAAATAACAACAATATAACTGATTACACTGTCACATTCAGTAATACATCCACCATAGGAAAATTATAAAGTAAAAGCAAAGATACCTACAGATAAATTAGAATTACAGTCTAATATAGTTTACGAAATAACTTGCGAAATTAACTGTGGAAAATCATATTTTGGTACAATGGAACTTATAATATCTTAAACGACTAATCTATCAACATAAATATAGCTGCACTTCTATAAATAAAAACCCTGATAAACCGGACCAAACAGCTCTCTAATATTAATAAATAAAATTAACAGAAAATAATAATATTAACAGAAATATTAAAGAAATGATAACCATATAAAAATCTTACAGTAAACAAAAAATTAGATATCCTAAATCTCAACATGAGTTATTCAAATTTAATACACTCAAATTAATTTTATTAATTATACATTTAAATAATTTCACACTAATAAATTATTTTTACATTTTAATAACATACACATCTAATGTAATTCCCGCATACTTGTCAACAACTGGTAATACCAAAAGGTCAGGAAAAACCTTTACTGTCTTATTCCCCTTTTCCTTTACAGTCCTGAAATTGTCGTCCTGAAAACCTCAAGAACCCTATTATAAAACAAACACACACACACACACACACACACACACACACACACACACACACCCACACACACATACACATATATATATAAGCAGTGAACTGCTAGTTATTTTCACTTCATGTTAATTGGAATATTTTATTTTTATTTTTTTCACTTTTTTTTCTTATAAGAAGTTTTTCTTATAATTTATCTATATTTCCTCATTTTAATTTGTTTTATTTAAATCATGCCCAAAGAAAGCCCTCAGGTTGTTCTTCCTATCTCTATGTATTATATAGAGTCCTGTGTTAAATATCAATTGATTGTTTTATTGAGTCTACAACGAAAATAATATTGCGGATTGTACCAAAGTAATTCAAATGTATAAGAAATCATAGAAACCAGAAGTGAAGAAAGACAAAAAAAAGAGTTGTTTTTAGGATCTTAAGAATCCCTTAAATTCCTATTTTCAGGAAATAGGAAATATAAAAGTACAAATTTATAAACCTAACTTCTCTTGAGGATTTTTTTTTCCCATTCATTCTTGAAAACATTTTTAACTCTTCAAAAGTTTCTTCATATTGTATATTACTGCATCCATTAAAACAGTAATTTACCGATCTTTCAAACCGTATAAACAAGTTAAATTTTATGTGTCTTTAACTTTATAAGCAATAAATTAATAAAACTCTTTAAGAGTTTTTAAGTTATTATTTTTCTATTGCTATTAAAATTTGTATTTATAAAATTCGAAAAACGAATGTCAACTATATTCTTTCCTACAAGCATATTTTGCCCAATTTCACTTCATCAGTACAAATTGTATCAATTTTTTTGTTTATTTTAATATAGTCATTAATTGTCATTTTTGATGCGTCAATTCATGTGAATGGTCCAGAAATAAATTAATGGCTGCTTAAACGTTTTTATTATTTTATCTTTTTTCCTACAATTTTTTCTTTGAATGATTCTTGATATTCTATTATTTGTATTTGGTTTAGGTTGGTTGGTTTGGGTTAAAGGCGTGAAACCGCATTTCGGTCATCAACGCCTGTTGTATTTGGTTTGAGAAGATTAACATCAAACTATTTTTCTATTATAACCTTTTTATTATCTCATGTGCGACTTTTCTGATCCTTTGTCCATCATCAAGCACCTATTTCTATGCAGCACATTGTATAAAACGTTTCGACTTCTTTTCCCTACATAGTTTTATTATATACTTATAAGCATACGAGGTGTGGCTATTAAATAACGAGACTGACGCTGTAAAACATTTTATTTTTATTTCATACATTTTTACTTATTATCACCTTCAATATACACCCCTCCTCTATCCCTACAACGCTCCATGCGAATCTTCCATTGTTCGAAACAGTGCTGGAAGTCTTTTTCTGTCAGCTTCTTCAGGACGTGTGCCGCTTTCTCTTTCACAGCTTCAACAGACTCAAATCTTGTTCCTTTTAATGCAGATTTCACCTTAGGAAACAGATAGAAGTCGCACGGCGCAAGATCCGGCAAATAAGGTGGATGGTCTAACACTGGGATGCTGAATTTGGCTAGAAACCTCTTAACAGACAATGCGGAATGAGCCGGCACATTGTCTTGGTGGAGAACCCATGACTTGTCCTTCCACAATTCAGGCCATATCAATTCGTACAGTTTCAGCAATCGCACGAATACTTAACCGACGGTCAGATCGAATCAGATTACCGATTTTTTCGATATTGTCATCTGTTTTCAACGTGGAAGGGCGACCCCGAAGGGTGAATCATCTTGAACGTCTTCTCGGCCATCTTGAAAACGCTTAAACCACTCAAAAACACGTGCACGGGATAAACATTCATTGCCATACACTTCTTTCAATAAATTATAAGTTTCAGTAGCGGTTTTTCCAAGTTTCACATGAAATTTCACAACAATTCGTTGCTCTACTGTTACACTTAACATTTTTCCGGCGAAACAAAAAAAGCAACTCTAATGCGAACGAAGGCTACGGCTGTACTGATTTGTTTACAGAAGCGAGAGGCACTACATTCGAAAGAGAAGGCTTCACGATAACAGCTGTTGGTTGCTGGCATTTGGCGCATGCGCACTTCTTCTGTAGCAGCGTCAGTCTCGTTATTTAATAGCCACACCTCGTATATGTATATATATATATATATATATATATATATATATATATATATATATATATATATAATTTTATATTGATATGAATACAGAAATGTTTGTAATTATTGTGAAATGTCAATTTTAAGTTCATTTGAAAATACCATGAATTATGTTTGTGTTAAATTCCCATGTAGGTGCTCCTTATATCAGGAAGATGCCAAACATTTCAGCAGTTGCTGGTGAACCTCTATATCTACCTTGCCGCATAGCTGGCTATCCCATTGATGTCATCTCCTGGGAAAAAGGTAGTTATAAATTAAATTATGAATAAAAATAATGATAAAATTTTGAATTCAATGACATCTCAAGAAACAATTATATTAACAACTATTCGTTGGACCAGTTCATTGAACTGGTTATTACTATACTATTATTGCTGAGTTGTAGGAGAGTTAAAATGAAAATCTGGGACATAACAAGCAGCTTGATGAAATAAAGGAACTACCATTCTCTGGGAGCTGGGCCAACAAGATTGGCACTAGATTCTGAGTAGCAATGTGCTGATGATCCACATGTACTTATGAAACATAGAAAACTAAAAATCTCATACCGATGTATTAAGAGCAAGTTCACAGTGCACTTCCTTTGTAGAAAAATAAAAAATATAATTTTACAACAGGTGAATTGTATGGATTGTGTGCCTTTGCATATAGGGGCACACACAATTTATTAGTTGTGTAAAATTGAGGTGCAGATTTTATAAAAGAAGGTAGCATTTTAATCAATAGAGAAGCCTCAGTGGTGATTTGTACTCATTAACATTTGACACCTTGAAGGCATGAGCTAAACCCCAGAGAGGAGTCAAATATCTCTGCAATAGCAGCATAGGGGACTTCAGCAGAGTGGTAGCTCTACCACCAGACCTACACTCTGCTGACTCAAATAAAAGGACCAGTAACTTACTTCTGTTGTTTTCTTCCATTCTCTGTCTCAGACAATGTGTATAGTTAGGTGTGATTTTCATAATAGCTTTGTTTGTTTTTTGGCTCATAGTAATAGCTCTTTCATTAATCCATTTAGTAATAAATATAATTGTTTTCTACTAGCATTCATATAGAAATTTAAAAAAAGTTACGATTCTGTTTTTACTTTGATGATATATATGTTGTGGTGCTATATTCCATCATGATTTTTCTTCTTTTTTTCTTACTCCTTGATATATTTTTCTGTTTGTTGAGTTCTTGAATTTTCCCTTATTCTGCATATTTGCATTTTAAGGAGTTTCAGTTTATGCTTAGTTATATTTTTTATTCCATTAGTTTTAACTAATTTATAGGTGAAATGGTATGCTCATCATGATGAATATAAAAATATAATATAATATTATGAATTGATGTATTACTAAAGGTATGTATTACTGGTGGGAACACAGGCTGCTTTATGTATGTATTTATAATGCTTATTTGAATGCTTTTGCTTATTTATTAATCATGCTATTGAAATGATGCATATATTCAGTACTTAGAACTGTTCACGATCACTGGTTCACTTTCTGAGATGATCAAGTCTGTTTAGGGAATAACCCCTAAAACTTTTTTGCCCATCTCTTCTATGATGGCGGGAAGAGGTTTAATGTGAGTCTTTCTATCATAGGCTGCTGACAAAATAAAAGATAAAAAAATAAATTTAAAAAATAATACCAGATATCAAAAGAATAAATTATATTATGCATCTTTAATTCAAAACAATGACATAACCATAAACCTTATTCATTACCAGGTAAAATATAACTTAAAAAAAATAAGCTTAAATGAAATATTGAAAATGACATTCTGAAGATTGATACTAGGCTAAAATTGATTAGTGATCAATAAATATTTATATAGACAAAAACTAATTTTTGTTTATATTTTAACATAATATAAAATATTTGAATGAGGATTCAAAATAGAATGAAATTCTTCCAGTTTATACTGAAGTAAAATTGATCAATAATTAATTAAAATCAATACGCATTTATAGAAATCAAATAAATTAGTATAAATGAAAAATAAACCAAATGCAATTAGTAGCAAATAAAAAAAAGGAAAATAGAAATATTTCTATATTGGATGTTCTGAACTCAAGTCTTTCTATTAGAAGACCAGCACTATACCTATCTGTCACTGAAACTGATATGCAAAGTTCTATAATGGCGTGAAGTAGCTCACTTTAACAAAATTAAATTAACATCACCATATGTTAGTCTAATGCACTTGAAGTGAGAAAAAACAACTAAAATAGCTTATTTCACATTTTTTCTAGAATATTAGAAGTGATTAGGGTAAATGATGTCTATTCATCTGTCACAATCAGTCTAAAAACAGCATCCTGGACAGCTTGGCCCAGGGGTGGATTCATCATCAAGTTTGAGGGGGCTTAAGACCCCATTTGGTCTCAAAATCACATGTTGCCTTTTGCCTAACACCACTTTGTTTTTTAATTTTCATTGAGATTGTTTCCTTGTATCAGGAAGTACTGCAATCTAAAGAACCAAGAGTATTACGTTTTTTTTTATTAATTGAATTATTTCTTTAAAAATACAAAAAAAACGTAAATACCCAATTTTTTTGAGGGGAGTTATGTCTCCTGTAACTCCCTTCATGGATCTGCCTTAGCTGGGCCTCAGGACATCATTCCTCCTCTATGCAGCTTAGAAGTTTTGGGCGACTTTTTCTTGGAACTGCTCTCGAAAAAAAAGAAGGAAAAAAGTCCTGGGGAGAGATCCACTACTGAGCCTGCTTATCTTGCTCCCTGGGCAGACCATTCAAATCCTGTCAGGATGAGAAGAGCCAAGGACTCCTTACATGACCTGAAGGGGACTTGGAATTATGTACTTATCTTGAATTACAATAGATTAACTATAGTTAACACAAAATTAATTTAAAGCATTTTATAACAGTGTTGGCAATATGTCCCTTTGTATTAGAACCATTCTGCCTATACCTCTACTTCAGTGAACATGCTAAGAGATCCCACTCGTTTCCTAATTATTGGTCTATGGTATTAATGGTTGTCAAGGTGTTAACCCAATTAAATATACTCGTCAGGGTATTCATCCTAATTTAAGCCAACCCTCCTGCAGCTCCTTAACAGGGTGGTTTAGGGTGGAAAATTAAAAATTATAATCCTTACTCACATATCTTATATATTTAATACAATTCACTTTTAGCAGTTATCTTTACTAAGCCCAGTTATTGATACAATAAGCAAATTTTAACCAATTATGAAGTCACATATTCAAACAGGTATAAATAATTTTCATAGTAAAGTCTCATGGAGTTCAATATAAAGAACATTGATTTAATAAATTATTTTTGCCCGGAATAATTGAGTGATGTGTTTTAATTTTAGATGGGAGAAAATTGCCATTCAATCGAAATCAAAGAATTTTTCCAAATGGTACTCTGTATATAGCAAATGTGGGAAGAGAACAAGATAAAGGAATCTACCAATGTTCAGCACAAAATAAGCAGGGGAAAGCAAAATCCCAAAATATTTTGATTTCAGTAATAGGTAAAATCATTTAATAAATTATTTTAAGTTTTAGTGGCGAATTTCATTTATATATATATATATATATATATATATATATATATATATAGGGGAGAGCGGGGTTGGTTGGCAACAGTTTTCAGTTTTTTGATTATTGAATCGTTCCTGTTAATATAATCCAAATAGGGCTGATACCACTGTAAACGCTAAGTATTAGAGTACTTCAAGTATTTTTATCACCACATAATATTTAATAACGGGTGTTTTTTTTGGAGGGGTACAACTTAAAGTTGGCAACACTGCTTTATTTGATAACATATTCAACAGCTGATAGTTGCTTTTTGTTTAATATGGTTTGTCATTTCATTATGGTTAGACTTACACCAGAGAAACGCTTGCAAATTGATGAAATTTTTTATCAAAATAATGGTTCTGTTCGCCAAGCATATCGGGCACTTCCTCCATTTTACGGTGTACATAATCGTCCTTCAGAGCGGCTAATTCGAATAACAATGGATCGTTTTCGGACCACGTTTATTCTTAATGATAATATGCATCCCGTGAGACGCCGAACAGTGCGCACTGAAAAAGCTGTATCCGCTGTACAGGAAAGCATTGAAGATGATTCAAATCAATCGATTCGTCGCCGTTCTCAGCAACTGGGGTTGTGTCCTTCCACTTTATGGAAGATTTTACGAAAGGATCTGGGATTAAAAGCTTTCAAGATTCAACTGGTGCAGGAATTAAAGCCGAACGACCATCGCATGCGCCGCCAATTCGGTGAATGGGCTGAAGCACAAATTGATATGGATATTGAATTTCCATTCAAAATTTTGTTCCCCGATGAAGCCCATTTCATTGGGGTTATGTCAAGTCACTTGTCGATGTCGATAAACTACAGACAATTGAACACCTCGAAATCAACATTCGAAGAGTTATTGGCGATGTACGGCCGCAAATGGTGCGAAAAGTTTGTGAAAATTGGAGTTCCAGATTGCGCCTTGTGCGCGCTAGCCGTGGAGGCCACATGGCTGAAATCATATTTAAACATAAAGTTTTCTATTCAATAAAGTTCGTTTCTTTGATATTAAAAATATATTTCTTTGTTTTTTTATAATTTTAACTTGTACACCTCCAAAAAAAACACCCTTTACAAAGATCATAGATAATTGAAGAATTCCTCAATCCAGAGTATGCCAATTAACTCCCTATGTGGGGCAGGTTGGCCTAGAAGGTGGGTTTTTTTAGCCATCTCATTCAAAGTACTGCCTGACACATATCATTCTTATTAAAAGCTGCACTATAATGGTATAATAATTTTGAATCGATTTTTACAGCTTGGGTCTTTTTCGTTTAAAGCACGCCAACCGATTCTACAGTTACAAATAACTCAACACATGTTTTTAAAAGTAACAATATTTAATAACTATTATTTTATTTGTCACTTTATTCTAACTTCCAAAAGTTAGAGATGTCTTCCAACATAACCTCGAATAAATCTTTGTTTTAGTTCCTATTTCTCCACAGAAATTCAGCAAGATGCGAATTTATTAAAGTTCTCATAGTACCAGCTTCAACTTTATTTCGCCTTTTAGCCGCAGCCCATAGAGATTCTATCGTTTGTGTATGAGCTCCTGTTTCTGGATCAATGAAATTTTTTGAATGATTAACCGTGTAATGTTTAAAGTCATAGCCTGGAATTTTTTTTATTTTGGTTTTTTTCTCTCAGGGACCGTATACATAAAACATTCTTTAGTTTCCATACATATCCAGCCGAACACCTAGAAGACCTAGAAAATCTACAGTTTTATCTAAATCTTTGAATTGGTCGTCTAACCTAAACAAAGCCATGTTTACAATCGTAACTAAATATTTTAGTCTTATTTTGTAATTGTAGAGAACCGAGAATTACGTAACCAAGTAACGATATCGCAAATAGTAACGCGGTAGTTACCATATGCTCATATTTGTACCTGTAAATTAGGTTGGCGTGCTTTAAACGAAAAAGACCCAACAGCTTTTAAGGGAAAATAGAATGACAATAGAAGAAGATAGAAGTTTAGACTGTCGTCACTTTCTGTATAAGAAAAATTGCTTTCATCCTCCTTGCTGGAACTGAAGACAATTGGTTAGTCCTTTCACCTTTTTTTATGTTTACCTTGCTTTTTTGAATTGCTATTGTGCCAACAAACCCCAGTTAAAAAGAGCCAACTAATCCTACAGAAGAGATCATATGAAAGATGGCTGCCAGGACAGTGGAGAACAATCAAACAAGAAACTGGTTAGTCGAAAGGTTAGGTTTTTCAAAGGAGTTTGGGACTATGTGAATAGAATCGGAGTCAAATGTTTTATCATGCCTTTAAACCAAATTTACTGAAAATATAAAAATTTACTTACATGTTATAAAATCAATCAATGAATCACACTCTTCTCTAAACTGTTAGCATCGGATTGAAAACTCAGGACTAGACTCCTGAGGTCGAGCGGTCACATGGTACAATGGTGGGGCCTTCACAACAGGTTTGATGGAAACTATAAGCCGATGGCCAACCTACCCCCATGCCAACCAACCCCACTCTCCCATATATATATATATATACATACACGACTTATCATTTTGTCGCATAGTGTACTACAATAATTATTAAAATGTAATAATTATTGTAGTACGCTATGCGACAAAATGGTAAGCCACACCACAATTTTTCAATTACAAGAATAAGGGAGAAGAAAGTAATTATAATTATTTTACACCTTTGGTGTATAAATTATTATATTTATGTATAAATCCCCCCTTAGTTTATCATTTTAATCCTATATCTTTTTATAAGGCTGTTACAAGTTTGGTACAATTAAGAAGGGCAGTATTTGCTGCAGGAAAGCAATTTACACCTCTGTTAAACATTCAAACTTAATGGTTTAATTTGGGCAAAGATAAATAAAAAAAACTTTTTGAATATCTCCCAAATCGAATGCTTACAGTTTTAGAAAAACAAAGGGGCCGAACAAATATTAATAATGCTAAAAATATACACAATTTCAAAAGTGACCTATAATTTTGTCGCCGTCAATTTTTATTTTGTTTTTAGTTTTCATGTAAATATTTTTAATTACTGGATTATTAGCCCTAGATATTACAAACAAAGATTCTTCCAGAAGGTAAATTGGACGTTTATACGTACGTATTGGACGTACGGCATTCAGACCTAAGACGCAAGCGTGTAAGAAAGAAGATGGAACGCTGCTTTCTAATGAGCCTGACATTTTAGATCGACAGCCCAGACTCTTCCAATGCTATAGTATGCCCCCTCTATAAGAAAGGATATAAACTAGATAGAACATATCCCTGTTGTCTTGTGCCTATAAGATCCTCTCTAATATCCTTTTAGACAGACTCACCCCATTCGTGGAACGGGAAATATCAAGCTGGTTTTCGGAGAGGCAGATCCACACAGACCAAGTTTTCACACTCAGGACAATTCTGGAGCGGGGCCAGGAGTACAAGATCCCGACAAACCACCTTTTCGTCGACGTTGTTGTTATTACTAGGTTTTGCTGATGATCTGGATATTGTGGCGAGATTCCAATTGGCATTGGTGAACTTTGGGAAATTCATGGTCACTGCCTCAGGCTGACCATAAACCAAGAAAAAAACAAATACATATATACTGGGAATGGCAGTGAAGAGGAACTGGTTGTTGGTCCTTATAGATTTGAGAGGGCCAAATGGAGTAAGTAATACCCATCCAATAGTCCAATCGCGATGCCAGAGTTCTACTGAATAAAAAAAAAATGTATATAATTAATATTAATTTGATTAATACCAAGGTCAGGCAATGACAAAAAAAAAATTCTCAAAAGAAAGAGGCTGTTATCTGCATAACTACTGAATAAAAAGTAGCTACAGTGTACAGTGTTTGGATTAGAACCACAGCCCTCTTCAATGCGAGAGTTGTTCGCTATGCATTAGACCAGCAAGACTACTTACCTTCTAATTCTGTAGTCAGAGTAACTAGGATTGACAAGTTAAAAACTTTTTAAATTCATTGTTTTTATTCATTACTACTATACAAAACTACACAAAAAAAAAAAACTTAAGT
Organism: Aelia acuminata; assembly: GCA_911387785.2. Lineage (NCBI taxonomy): Eukaryota > Metazoa > Arthropoda > Insecta > Hemiptera > Pentatomidae > Aelia > Aelia acuminata. Next base: position 169,098,808 of record OU426980.1, read on the forward strand.
GAACCAAATAAAATTAACCTCTTGATTTTGGAAAATTAACATACATATAAAAAAAAAATAAGGGGGGGGTTAAATCTGACCTGTAGCTCCTCGTGGTGCACCCTGGGTTGCGCTAACACAGGCGTTGGGGCATACAGGGGTCTGAGCTGGGTTAAAGCAACCTGTCTAGGGGAAGGTGACCCTGAAATCCCTGGTCCTCCAGGTTGTGGGTTTAGGATTTGGGCCAGCACCCCATCTCCTTAAAAAATCATATTCGCTTTCAGACTCAGAAATGTAAATAAGCTGGATGGATTTAATGGAGAAAGACTAAAACTTAGGAAACGGAGTAAACAAATTAGAACTTGGAATATTCAAGGACTCAGGATGAAGGAGACTGAAGTACAGGAAAACAGGTAGAAATTTAATATCGAAATTGCAGTGTTGAAGGAAACAAAAATAAAGGGTATGGGAGAAGAGACATTAGGAAACTTTATCCATTACTATAGCAGTGTGGACAAAGATAGGAGAGCCTGTCAATATTATTATAACACAAAAGGCTTAAAAAGAGAGTTTTAAATTATGAATGTGTGGATGAAATGATAATCATACTGGAAGTGAAGTTATTTGGAGAGAAAGTAACTGTAATAGGAGTATATGCTGCCACAGAATGTGCAAGCAGCAGTGAGAGAGACGTTTGATTCTTTGATAAGCTAAACCATATCATAGAATCTATTCCACCAAGAAAGACAACTATATACATGGAAGACCTAAACACTAAAACATGGAAAAGAACAAATAGTCTGGTTGTGGGAAGACATGGGGAAGATACATTGAATGATAATAGAAAATGCCTAATAGATTTATGTGTGAAAAAAAAAATCTGACAATACTTATACTGGATTTTTTCAACATAAAGACGTTCATAAATATACATGACAACAATCCAAAAGGAAAACAAAGTCCATAATTGATTATATTATTATGAGAAGACATCCCCTTGTGATTCCACAGGACTTCCACGTAATGATAGGAGCAGAATGTGGATCGGACCACTTCTTAGTGAAGGCCAAAATACTGTTCAAATTTACTTCACGACATGTAAAAAATGGAACCATAAGTACGGATAAGGTGTAAAAACTAAATAGCAGATCGCTCAATCTGCCGATTGAGCTCATCAAAGCTGGACCAGTTGAACTCAGGGAAGGATTAGCAAAGATCTACACAACATGCATGAAAACATGGAAAGTACCAAAGGATTGGTTAATGGGAGACATTACAACTATCCACAAAAAAGGGAAGAAGAAAATGTGTGTAAACTACCGAGGTATCACAGTGACAAGCAGTGTCGGAAGACTCTATGGTCGAGTCCTGAAAGAAAGACTCTAAGAAGAGTATTCAGATCAGATGCCGGAAGAACAGGCGGGCTTCAGAAGTGGAAGATCATGTAGTGACCATATTTTTACCCTTACTCAGTTAGTACAAAAAAAAAAAAGGATAGCACATGATCTCGAAACCCAATTAACATGTTGATCTACAAAAAACCTAAGACAGTGTTCCATTAAAGAAACTGTGGGAAGCATTGGATGGAGCTAAAATAAACAGAGGTCTTATTAAAGCTATAAAAAGTTTGCACATTGGAGCAAAGTCAAGAGTGAAAATTGGAGCAACACTCACAGGGCCATTCCCAATCTGTAAGGGCTTGAAGCAGGGATGTTGCCTTTCCCCAACACTTTTCAATATCTATATTGAACAGGCATTGAAATCCTGGAAACAGAGGTGTCGAGATATGAGCATTGAGATTGGTAATGATGTCCTGTTTAATCTTCAATTTGCAGACGACCAAGTTGTCATATCATCATATGAATATGATATGGAATTCATGATGAGGAGGCTCATTGAAGCATATAGAGAATGGGGTTTAGAGATAAATACTGAGAAAGCAAAATATATGGTTGTTAACTCTTCTGTTTCTTCTCTCTCCATAGAGGATTGGATGATCCCTCAAAGTTCTCATTTTAAGTACCTTGGTGTCACCATAGACACCTATGGCACTGTAGAAGGGGACATTGAAAAAAAAATCACCATAGGAAAGAGAATTATTGGTTTCTTAAATGGCATATTGTGGAACCAAAAAGTGTTTCTCCATATAAAGAAAAGAATATACTACTCTTTCCTCATTGCCACAACTTTATACAGAGCAGAGTCATGAACAATGACTAAGGCTCATGCAACCAAATTACTGGCCCTAGAGATGGACTGTTGGAGAAGGAGCTGTGCCATATCCAGGCTGCAAAAGATACAAACAAGGTGATTAGGAATAAAGTAGGGGCAGAATTAAACATTCTCAATGACATCATTGAAAGAAGACAGAGTTGGTATGGGCATGTTTTATGAATGGGTGAATCACGTTTATATAATTCTAAATTTTACAAGCAGAATGAAATTTGGCTGGCCACTCCTCTCCTCTGCCGTTGTCGCCTTCTTTTTCCCAAATTTCCTTCCGGCAATCTACTGTCCGTACTCGCGTCTTAGTGAATACCACACGAAGGTCCATGCATAATCATCCTGTAGAACCGTTGGAAATTACTTACTTACTTACTCCCTGGCGCTACAGGTCTAGTGACCCTTGGCCTTCCGAACTATCTCCCTCCATCTGTCGCGATCCCTGGCAGCAGTCCTCCAGTTTCTTATTCCTAGTTTTGCAGCGTCCTTCTTTACCTCGTCTTTCCATCGGCTCCTCTGTCTGCCTCTTTTCCTTTTTCTCTCGAGGATTTCCATATCCAGCATCTTTTTCTGTGGCCTCTCCTCTTCCATCCTTTCTACATGACCAGCCCAACGTAGCCTACCTGCCTTCATGTGGTTAACAATGTCCTCATTTTTTATTAAGGCTACTATTTCTTTGTTGCTCTTAACCTTCCACCTTCCGTCAATCCTCTTTACTGCACCATATATTTTTCTTATTATTTTTCGCTCAAAAACTCTCAGTTTTTGGCATTCTGATGCTGGAAGGCACCAGGTTTCAGAGCCGTAAATAACAACTGGTCTTAAAAGTGTTTTGTACAATTTTAATTTTGTTTCCCTTGAAAGAATTTTTGAGTTGAAGAGCTTCAGGCTCGCATAGTAGGCCCTATTACTGTCCATTATTCTATTTTGTATCTCTTTACTTATTATGTTTTCACTATTTATCGAGGAGCCCAGATAAGTGAAGTTAGCTACTCGCTCAAATTGATAATTGAGCAGTGAGATATTCTTATTTTGCCTGTCTGGGTTGTTTTGATTACTTGTGGCCGTCACCAGCATATATTTCGTCTTTTCCTGGTTCAGGCAGAGCCCAACTTTGCTACCACTTTTTATAATTAATCCGAATGCCTCTTTTAAGGCTGCTTCACTTCTGGCCATAATTACTAAATCATCAGCTTAGGCGCATATTTGCCAGGTTTTATTGGCCAGCGTTCCATTTTTAATCGTGTCTTTAACAGCCGAGTGTAGAGCTAAATTAAACAGTGTGGCGGACAGCGCATCGCCCTGCCTTACACCAGAAACCACATCAAAGGCATCTCCTACTCTGTTTCCAATCATGACTTTAGGTGCGGTACTTTTTAACGTCATTTTTATTAGCCTGACAAGTTTTGCGGGTATGCAATACTCCTCAAGAATGCTAAACAAAGTTGTTCTGTTCACCCTGTCAAAGGCTTGCTTATAGTCTATAAATAGAAGGTGCAGCTCCATATTATCAGAGTTCCATTGTTTGCCTGATGACAAAAATCTGGTCAATAGTGCTCCTGCCGTAGCGAAATCCACATTGATATTCTCCTAGAATCTTTTCAGTAAAAACATTTAGCCTTTTCATGATTGTATTAGATAGTAACTTATAGAGAACATTCAACAGAGTGATGCCTCTATAGTTAGAACATACTTCTTTGCTTCCTGGAAATTAGGAGGAGAATACACCACCATTTGCTCACGACCAACGGCTCAACTCCTCTAGTTCGTACAAGTACGAACGAAGTCCCCTCTCCACTACACTTTCATTTCAATTGTTCAAGTCGATGTTTTCACTCAATTATTATTACTATTTCATATAAATAATTATAATTCATATAAATAAATGCACCTAATTATTATTTATGTATTTACATTATCTGTACATGCTCGGAGTTGCTCTGACTTACAAAAAATAATAAATAACTTTTTAAAAAACTTCTCTACTCTGCACATTTTTCTTTGTTTTTTTTTTCCTCTGACGAAATATAACTGTAACATCTGCTGAGATAAGAGGAGACTAGTGGTGGCAAATAGGGCATAATTGAAATAATTCAATATATTTTTTAAAAGTGACATTTTAGCTGTCTTAATATTCACTATATTTGCCTTATAATGCTAAACATATGTTATTAGGTTTACAATTAGAATTAGATTTAGAAAAATATAAATTAATTTAATCTAGTTAAAAAAAATATTTTCTCTTCTTAAAATTTAACACAAATTAAGATATTATTGGCATAAATAATATATAAAAAATCTGATATATATGACGGGGAAGTAAGTTTATTACTGTTACAATCTAACTTTCAGATTTTAAATTTTATTTGTTCTTTCAATGCCTAAGGGGACTATGGGCTCACTTGCTAGTCTCAAGAATATGGGCCAAGCCCGAGTATGCTCAGCCATCATAGCCACATATAAAATCAGTTTATAAACCAGAATAGAAACACAAATATGTGTAGCTCTACTTCCCAATATCAAGTTTGTTTCCACCAACAACCGTCATCAGGGCCCCTGTTTTCTATGGCTAACATCTAGCTTCAAATACCAATATTCCTTGCGGGCTTAACCAAAGAATTCAATGTGTTGTTCTGAGCAAATGCTGGCATGTTTGTTAGCTCTTTGGCATACTAAACTAATCGATAATAGGTTGAGCTAATATAAACTCCTAGTCAAAAGTATCGCAACACCTGCATATTCTTAATTTAATTGAAAAATTTGGAATCTAGGGTTTCGGGCCAATTATAAAAACAAACTAGAAGAAGAAAACAAGGTTTATTAGTTAAATTGGGCCAATAAAAAAGTATTTTTCACAAACAAATAAACAAAAACTAAATACGCACTAAAATCAAATTAGAACTATTGAAGTAAATAACCTTTGGATTGTATGCAGAATGTTCTTAATACGCCATGTTTCCTCCTCTAGCTCTGATGCGCCTTGGGATGCTTCTAACGAGGTCTTGAATACCTTCCTGTGGAATTTGCTCCCATTCCTCCAGAACTGTTGTTTCCAGCCCTGCCAAAGTCGTGGGTGCAGGATTTCGGGCTTTAACCATACTATACTGGCGTATCCCAAAGATGCCCTATACAATTTAAATCAGGGCTCATTGCAGGCCATTGTAGTCTTTTGATTTCAGCGTAATCAAGGTAGTCTGAGATGCAGCTCGCAGTGTGGGGCCTTGTATTGTCGTTCATAAACAGTGAGTATGGGCCAATGAAATGTATGAAAGCCATGACATGTTCTTGAATGGCTTTCTCACATACCTGTGGCCCGTCAAAACCCCACCACACACCACGAGAAGCTCTGTACGAGCTCCCCAGGAGATGCCTCCTCAGAACATTAAAGAGCCTCCTCCTTAAGGTCTATGGGGACTGATGCAGCATTGGTTGAACCATTCCTGAGGCCTTCTCTAGACTCTGCCTTGACCGTCTGGAATATGGAGAGAGACTCTCGTTTTGTCAGTGAAGAGTACGAGCTTCCAATCACTATGGTCCAATTCACATGTTCTCTAGCAAATGCAAGCATCGCTACACAATGTTCCCTGGTGATCTGCGGGATGCCTTGTCGAGGTAAGGCCAACTCATTAAGCCACCTCCCGACAGTTCGCCTTGATAAGGTACGCACCTGAAGGAATAGATTTTGGAGCTCTGGATTCTTCAATTCCGTCTCCGGAGTGATTGAGCCTACAGAAAGCGGTCGTCAATGGCGTGGTGGCCTTTGGTCTTCCTCCAGTTGGCCTCTTTGAATGCCTTCCAGTCTCCCTGTGCCATTTGATGCATCTGAGGACTGTAGAATAACAGATATTTATACGAAACGCCATCTGACATACAGAAAGGCCCCGCTCTGCTAAAATGACAATACAAATGGATTCATCTAGACTGAGATGCAAAGGTCTGTTCATTTCAATGTCTGGGTACAGTCACTAGGCCAGAATTATTCAAAATATGACCGTACTCAATCTCAAACAATGAAATACATGTAAGCACTGAATGAAAAGTGTGGAATATCACTGAAAAATGGCCTTCTTATGTCCTTAATCCTTTCATAAGATACCTAGATAATCCTAATGCTTATCATAATTCACCCTGTAATGGGATTTGGAAAGAAACTCTCCATTTTATTTTAAATACAAGAAATTCTTAGGTGTTGCGATACTTTTGACCAGGAGTGTATTTACTCAGTTAATAATTGATTTTATTAAACAATAAAACAAATACAAAATAGAAAACAAAAATAAATACACCAATTGGTTATAATCAAACATAATTTATTAATCAATAAATTAAAAAGGAATGTACTGAAATAAATTAAACCAAATAAATACTTCTACAAACTAAGCTAATTATACACTAACTAAGAAATAATACTCACAAAAAATTGGTGCACCATACTACTAATACAAAAATGTTAAATTAAAACAAAGCACAGGCCTACACACTTGTCCACATTAAATCAACCCACTCAGAGTATAACCTACTAAAAATGTAATTATTTTAGGTTGTATAACTCGTTGGTCCAAGGATTGACGGACTTAATTATTTATTATAAGCATCGCTACATGTTCATTAAAATTGTTCACACCTAATGGTATTAAAAAAAAAAAAAAACCTTAGGGTCCTTCAACCATGTGATAGCATGTATATTAAAGATTATGAAATTTAAGATATTCTAAAAATATATTGGTAAAAAAAATTAATTTCTTAAAAATTAGTTTTTTATTATTTTTAAATAATTATTATATAATTTTAAAATAATTTGATCATAAGAGAAAAGATTGGCCACAGCTGGGAATCGAACCCGAGTCTTCTGCATCTCTGTTGCAGCGCTCTTACCAATGAGCTAACTGTGTGGACAATCCTAGCCATGTCAATCTTCTCTCTTTAACAATACCACCTGCCATGCCACATTGCAGTGTAGTAACCGGGAGCTGTAAAAATTTCCAAATGAAAGGATCTCATTGACACACCGTCTCAGTCAAACATTAAAATTAAGTATAGGTTGAAATAGTTTAGGGGAAACCCAAGCTAGTCAAAGATTAATTTGCAATAAATATCAATAAAATAAATAAATACGTTAAAGGCCAAATTTTCAAATACTTTGGCATATACATATTCAAATATTTTATTGATACATCTTATTTTTTTTTTAAATTGCAGTATATATGTGTGCATATCTATATATGTATATAGAAAGTAGGGTATTATGGAATATCTTGCTATTTCTAAAATAACTTTACTGGCTTGTAATTTTAAAAAAATACAAATTAAGGTTAATGTGGAATAGTCAGTAATTTGAAATAGGTGGCTTAAAACATTAACAAAATAATCTCCCCTTGATAAGTTAATCGATAATATTGTCCTACTGATGAGACATATAGATGATGTCCAAGATTTATTGAATTTCTGTTTGGAGAAAGTGGTGAAGATATAATTTGCAGAAGGCATGGCAAGGCTTTACATGCATTATGAAATAACTAGTTCTCCATAATACCCAACAGGCCATCTTGGAAAATGGATCTTAAAACTGACAGACAAAAGGTTGTTAGCCAACAAATTGACCACCATATTGCAAACTATAATTTGTTTAATGTTCATTGTGACTTATAAGTCACATGTGTACTAGTAAATTTAATTTAATTGAAAACTTCCGGCAAAAACTCTTGAAATCTAAAGAACCACTTCCATCCTTACCATGAAGTAAAACAACAAATGGTCAACTGACCTCCACTGTATCCTGCAAGTCATTCTCGAGTATTTCATGGCATTCCCACATGATACTATGCTAAAAAGAGCCAAAATCTTGGTATTCCATATTTCCCAGCTATTCCGTAATACCCTCATTTCGTCTCTCTCATTATATATGTACATATATATATACACATAGCTGTTTTCTAACAGACATAGCTTTTCAGTTGCTCCGAAGATAGCCCCATTCGTTCTACAAAATGATCTTCATGTGGGGGACCGTTTAGGGATACAATGCTTTGTCACTAAGGGTGATCTGCCACTATGGCTTGGTTGGACAAAAGATGGTGGTGAGCTACCAGGTGATGTAACTGTACACCAGTATGGCCAGTATACTAGCTCTCTGACCATCAACTCTCTTAATGAAGGTCATGCAGGGAACTATACATGCATTGCAAGGAACAATGCTTCAACTGTAGAATTCACAGCCAAACTTCTTGTGAATGGTAAACATTTGAAAAGGACTGAGATATACCTTTATACAAGAGATTTGATATCTAATTATTCAGCTTATTCATGAAATTTAATGGATTTTATATAGCTTAATTTATTTATTTGACTAATTGTTAATAAACCTTCCTTTTTTTTTTCTTTTTTTTTTAATCTTGTGTACAGTTTTTATTAAATTTAAACATGTTTCGGTAGCTGGGATTACATTGTATGAAGGTTATTTCAGATTTTTTTTTTTAATTTAAGCTATAGAAGTAGCCTAGATTGTGTTTGTTTCAGTGCCTCCAAAACTAGGACCTTTTACTTTTGGGGAACTGGTAGAAGGTGTAAGAACTCAAGTGCAATGTGTTGTTCAATCTGGTGACCCTCCATTAACACTCACTTGGCTGAAAGATGGTGTAGAATTTTCTTCAAATTTAGGTGTTCATATTACCAAAGATGACTTTTCAAGTACCCTGGCAATAGGCAAAGTTGGTCCAGAGCATACAGGAGACTACACATGTGTGGCAACCAATGCTGCCAAATCCACCAAATTGTCATCTAGACTTACTGTCAGCGGTATTGTGTGGCAGTTGTGCAAATGGATAATGCACTGCTCGCTATTGCACGTGCACACTTTTGACTTTCCAACACTCAATATCTTCCTTAAGGGACTCATAACACTACAGTTCAATGTTTTTATTGATATTGCACATTGAATATAATTTTGAAATTATAATAGTAAGGATATTGGGGAAGGTTTTTAAGATATAAAAAAAAAAAAATCAATTCTAATTAAAAATTGTTATCAAAATTCTAAGTTTTTCAGTTGATTAGTTGTTAAGAAAGGACTTAAGGAATGAAGAATAGATAGGTGATAGAAGATGTGAGCACAAATTTTCATTCTGTAAATCACCTGCTGCTTTCAGTTTTTTCCTGAAGATTTTAGTGTTGGTAATGCTTAGCAGGAGTGCTTGGGACACCAAAAGCAACTTTATGCACTGCACAAGCACAGCACAGCTTTTGAGCATAGGTGCACTGTGCACATCAATTCTTTTATTCTTTTTTTGCATGATAAATGTTCTAAAACAAGTTACATTTGTGACAAGGTATTTCTTACTTTCTATTTCCTCTAAAATATCCTTTTTAAGTATTAAACTTGATTGTGTTACAAACCATTAAGCCTAAAATGCGCGGTTCCATTAAAATTATAAAATTTAATTAAGATTATTTTTTCTAGTACAGCAATAATTTATACATTAAATTAATAATTCCAATTAATTATTCATATGAATAAAAGTTCTGTTTGTATGTATCTCTTTTATTTAATGTATGTCATACTTCAAATATAACATCAGTGGTGATAAAAGAGGTTCAGCAATCTTGATTATTGAACTTATTATTTATACCTGGGGCATTTTTTGGAAAGTCAATCACTTCAATGTCTGGCAAACTATATAAACTATATATTATTTTATTTTAAATTATTTAATTTATAAGAATCAGTGGTACTTTATCCATGTATTAACAAGTACAAAAACAAATATCAACTTTATTTTTCCATAAAAAAACTACTTTAGCCAATTTCACTCCTTTGATCGCTGATTTTGATTGTCAGGAAGTGACTTAATATGAGTGAGATTTAAAGGTTACGAGGGCATTGGAGTGATGCGCTATAAACAAGGAAATAAAATTCATTAGAGATGTAAATCTGGAATTTTTTTTAAATTGCAGTTTGGTGTGCTCTTTAGTGCCACCAGGACAATGGCTTGCCCCCCCCCCCCCCCCACAGGACTGTGACTATTATATACAATATATAATTATGATACATTATTATAGTTATACATCATTTTTATATTTTAAGTACTACGTTTAAGCATAAAGATATACATAAATATACTTGGATGTCACCGGATTCGCAAGCCCGTAATCAAATCGATCACGTCTTGGTTCAACATGGCAAAATAGCATAATTAATATTAGATCATATCGTGGGGCCGAATGTGGGTCGGATCATCAACTAGTAATCGTGAAAATTCATCAGAGACTTAAAATACAAAATAAAAATTAGGTTGGTTTCTATTGCGATAATTTTTAATTGAAAATTCCTAAAATTAGAAAAAAATTCGAGCTAGAAGTCAAAAACATGTTTGAGGCTTTAGAATCTCTTGACGAGGGTAACAAAGTCATTGACAAGTTATGGGAAGGTATCCGGACTAATATTAAAGAGGTCGGTAGCTTGTGTATTGGAAAAAGGGAAAGTAAAAGGAACAAACCGTGGTTCAATGAAGATGGTGTTAACATGTGCAAAAAAAAAATAAAAGCTGCTGAATTACAAGTGTTAAATAATCCTGATGAAACCAATCTCTCTTACTTTCTAGCATTAACAAAAGAAACTACTAAATTGCTCAAATTAAAAAAACGAGAGTATCTCACAAATAAAATAATAGCAATTGAAAGTAGCAAAATACACAAAAACGCTAGAGCCATGTACGAAGGCATTAACAGAGACCGGTTATGACTGAAATTAGGGATGAAAACAACAATATCTTGGTCGTTACGGTAGACATTAAGATTAGACAAGGATTATTTCAATCATATTTTAAATGCGGAAAGAAATAGTTTTTCTTCTCCTTTGGAATATCAGAGTGTTGATCCGTTAATAGTAGAACCGATTAAAGAGGAAGTTGAAATAGCCATTTGAAAATTAATATCGCATAAAGCAGCAGGAACAGATAATATTCCTAGTGAACTAAGCAAGGTATGCGGAAAATCTGGGATCTCTAAAAAATATCTTTGGGTTAAAAAGGTCTGGGAGCAGCAGGAAAAAATACCTGAAGAATGGAAAGAATCTATTCATACAGTACCACTCAAAAGTTTAGACTCACTTGTATTTAATTCACTACCTTCAAGTTTAATAAAATAATTTTAACTCAAGAGGTAGAATATGGTGGATATATTCCACCATCATTAACTCAAGAGGTGACATTTCAAACATTATATGATTAAGTTTAGAATAAAATTATAAATATGGGTCACCTGTGGTGTAGTGTTTAGCATGACAACCTAATATACTAAAGGTCGCGGGTTCATGTCCCGAAGTGGCCCTAGATTTTTTTAATGGGAGTAAAAAATCCTTTGCTATGCCGTCCCTCGGATAGGAAGTAAAATGGAGGTCCCAAGCATTTTCGATGTCAGATACTCATTAAAGATCCCTATGCTAATTATACGTGGATATGCAAAATTTAGGACCCCCACTGCAGCATCGTCCGATTAGCCTTAGAAACATAAAGGGACGTAAAAGAAACAATCAAACAAATTATAACTAAACTAAAAATTAAATTATAGTTTTTATGTTGTTAAATAAATAAAATGTTGTTATTTATTTATTTTACAAAACTAAGGGTGAGTCTAAACTTTTGACTGGTACTATATTCCGATTTACAAAAAGGGATCAAAGATGGATTGCAATAACTATCACGGAATCTCACTCCTTCTGGTTTGTTATAAATATTTACGTTGATCCTGTCTATTCGAATCACTGAATATGCCAAGGAAAATTGTCGGAGACTGTCAATGTGGTTTCAGACGGAATCGTTGAACCGTAGACCAAATATTCTCCCTCCGTCAAATATTAAGTAAAAATTAGAATGTAACAGTACAGCACAGCAGCTTTTCTTCGATTTCAAAAAGGCATATGATTCGATTAATCGCCAAAAGTTGTATAATATTCTTGTCGAGCAGGGAATACTAAAAAAGTTAGTAACTTTAGTAAAAATGTGTATAACCAAAACGTTCAATAAAGTAAGAATCGGTTGTAATTTTTCTTAGAAGTTCGAGGTTCACTCTGGTTTGAAACAAGATGTTTCTCTATTCTACCAGTTTTATTTAATTTAACTGGAATATGCCATTAGGGAGGTGACATGTGCCGGAAAGGGTTTGAATTTGGGAGGGAATATACCCGTGCTCGGATATGCCGATGATTCTGTTTGGTTGGTGAGGACACGGAAACCATTGAACTAAATGCAGAAATGTTGATGAAAGCCCGTCAAGAACTTGGGCTGGAATTAAATACCGATAAGACAAAATATATGGCTACCCGCAAAAGTGGTGATGATTTTGCTTATTTTAATTGAAAAGGGAATACGTTTGAACACTTAGATATTTAGGGGCAATGGTAACTAGAAAAAACAAAATCGATGAGGAAATTAAGGCTAGATATAAACCCGGAAATGCTTGCTACTTTCCAGTAGCAAAATTGCTTAGTTCGCGCTTTCTATCCCAAAACTTAAAAATTAGGATTTACAGAATTATTATTCTTCCAGCTGTCCTTTACGGATGCGTAACATGGCCACTGAAATTGAGGGATGAGCAACGGCATAGGGTTTTTGAAAATAAAGTACTGCGTAGAATATTTGGACCGAAGAGGGATGAACTAACTGGAGAATTTAGACGCTTACACAACGCCGAAGTGTGTGAACTGTACCCCGTAAATATAATTGACGTGATAGCAACGAGACGAATAAAATGGGCTTGTAAAATTGCAAAACTTAGTAGTTAATGAATTTCAAAAAGATTAATAAGCACGGTACCGAATGGGAAACGTCCAAGTGGTAGGCTGAGATGGAGGTGGGAGGATCACATGAAGGCCGATCTGTGGAAGTTGGGTCTGGATAGCGGTCAGTGGATAAAGGTGTGCAGGGAACGAGTTGTGGTGTCGGCATCGAACCTTCCGGTTCGTTAAGCTGTCATGATTATTTTTATATTTAATATTATACTATCTTTTCTCAATAATGGAAGAGGTTTTGTATTCAAACCAGGTGTTGCATTGAAGTACCTTAAAACATTTGACCTGTTGTTTTATATTTATTTTGAACCTTTGAAGCTCAAGGTGTAAACTAATATTTTTGTTTACTTAAGTGACCATTTAAACGTTGGCAAGTGAGTTAGTTAGTTACTGATTTACTAAAGCGATCAATGATAGCAATCAAACAATATTTGTATGTACACATTTTTTTAAAACATTTTAAATCGATTGAAGTCCATTGCATTGAAGAACACTTGAATAGGTGGTTGAACCTATAATTCATATACCGTTAAAAACCTCATATAATGTTCTGGATTCGACATGATTTTATATATCTAAATGGATAAGATTATTTTTAGTTTTTAAAGCAACCTAATTTACAAAAGTCTAAGTTGTACACATAGAAAAATTATAATTATGAATAATTTAACTGTTATTGCAAAAAGAAATTTATATAATCATATAAATGATTGAATTAGTGTTGTTGTTTTTTTTTATTCATTATTAATTTCTGAGTTCAAACAATTTTTTCTTACCAAAAATAAATGTGTGAATGTTGCTAATTGATTAGCAGCACAGGAAATTTGGGTCAAAATGTTGGCACAATATATGTAACTTCCATGTGTATGTGTTGTTTTTCTGACCACATTCCCAACCAATTTCATTATATGGATTTCTGGATTCATTTGGTCAACCATCTTCCATTATTATCATATTTTGTATCAAGCCTTTTTAATTCTATTCCTATCTTAAGTCTAGAAAAATGGCTGAATAGCTCCTATTTTGGTTGTGATTTCTTGATTTTTTTTTCTTCTTTATTAATGTAGAAACCATCATTTATTACCCTTTACCCCATATTATGAGGGTGAATCAAATATAAACAAGACTTTTCGCTCTTCAGGCACAATAGTGGAGAGAGAAAGTTCCTGCTTTGATTGCTGTTGGGTAGGTTTGTCAGGAGTAGGGGAAGCAAATGGGCTCGTCTCCTAGACCCTCTCAGTGTCCACCGTGACGATGTCGGAGCAAGAGGTACCTCCGTCAATTGTGCAACGTGTTGTAATCAAGTTTCTTGCCGCAGAAGGCGTAAAACTGGCCAAAATCTTGAGGAGATTGACTGCCCAGTTCGGGGAAGAGACACTGTCGCAAGCCAGAGTGTTTGCATGGCATAAATAGTTCGTGGAGGGTCGTGATCGTGTTGAAAATGAGAGCCATGACCGCAGACATCACACCAGCATTACAGAGAACAACATCAGCAGTGTTCGACGGCTTATTGAAGATGACAGACGTCGTACCACTTCTGAAATTGCAAGTGAGGTCGGGATAAGTTATAGGAGCACTTACTCCATTCTCACAGAGGAGCTAGGGTACCGTAAGGTGTGCGCCAGGTGGGTTCCTCGCCTTCTCACAGCTGACCAGAAATTGCATCGTCTTCAGGTGTGTGGGCGTCTTCTTGCACGATTTCAGGAACAAGGAGACCAATTTCTCACTCACATTATCACCTGTGATGAAACATGGATGCACCACTGCACCCCAGAGTCTAAATAAGCGAGTATGGAGTGGAGAAAACAAAGAGAACCTGGACCATTAAAAGCCAAGTCACGTTTGTCGGCTGGCTATTTAATTGTGATTCAGCTCTTCAAGTTTTTACACTTCAACTATAGATTGAACATGGTGCTGCTCCCGTGATTACTAGGCAGAATAAATGAAGTGTCAAGTGATGAGATGAACCAACATTTTTTGAGTCTGGTATTACTCAATTTGAAATACCGGTATCCCTTAAAAAGAAAAGTTTACCCTCCTCGACGCTTTTATCAACTCGATTTTAATCATAATATTCAATACGTGTGATGGAAAGAATAAATGCTAAAAATATACTAATCTATAACTTTATACACTTGACCATTTTAATAAAGTCAATTTTAGCACATATCATCAACATTTATGATCCAATTCCATATGCATATGTCAATCTCTAACACAATCCCACAGTTAAGTAAACTTTGCAGTTGTTAGGTTGGATGACTACTGTATCAATAAAGAAATCATTTTCAGATATTTGTCGCCTAAAACCTCGATTGCGGATTGTCGTAGATCGAAATGACAAATAGTAGATCATTTATTTTAGAAAACTGCCTAATTTCCCTATTAGTTATGACGTCTTTATGTTTAATAATGTAGATTACAGTCAATGGTTGACAACATAGTAGTTAAAGGGTCAACAATATGATTGGATAAAAATATCACTAATGCCAAAAGTAAGTTACGATTTAATAAGAAGTTAATGCAAAACTCCATACAGAAATTGTGCTGTCATGGGTGCCCGCCCTCCCATGATGGCTTTTCCATAAAATCCAACAAGAGCGGAAATTCCTGAGAGAAATAAAGCGAAAGGACCACTATAACTGTCTGTTTTTTTGACCAGCATGGATTGCTGTATCTCAATTTTTTGCACGAACGCAGGACAATTAATGCGGCCTACTACTGCAACGTTTTGAGTGAGGTCCGACTTGCATATCGCCGCAAAAGACAAGACCTATCGATCAGGGAAGTGGTTCTTCTCCATGACAATGCTCGCCCCATACAGCAGCCTTGACTAGGGAAAAATTGGAGCAACTGTGGTGGGAAACATTGGAACACCCTCCTTACAGTCCAGACCTGTCACCCTGTGACTTTCATGTGTTTGGCCTTCTCAAGGAAGCTTTGGGAGGCCAAAGATTCGAAAATATGCTGAGGTTGAAGCATACCTGCACAATTGGCTGCAGACACGACCTGCATCTTTCTACGTGGAAGGAATTGGAAAGCTGCCTATCCGCTGGGAAAAATGTGTTTCCAAATCAGGAGATTATGTAGAAAAATAAACTATATTCTTTTTAGCGTTTAAAATAAAAATAAATTCCAAAAAAAAAAAAAAAGTCTTTTATATTTGATTCACCCTCGTAAGTTATATCAGCTGTCAACAATTTATTTTAATTCCTGTTCCTGCCCCAATATCTTTATAATTATGTTTTTGTTTTTTCGTGATCATTTTATAACTTATAATATTGAAATATTCTGAGGGTATGGGATATTCTTATTATTTGGTAATAGTGATAGAATAATAGACAAGAGAAAATTATTGTTAAGTGATAGTGAGTTAAAAAGTAGCACCTTAGGTGCGGCGGTGTATTTTAGTGGTATCCTGAATTGGACGGTATCGGTCCCGGGGGTCCGACTGCTGGGATGAGCCACAGACCATATCGGGCGTCGGGGTCCGATGGGAATGCTCTGACGAAAGTGTTATTTTTTTACTGAAAAGTGAATTAAATGAGCTTCTCAAGGGCATTATCTCTTGGTAAGGATTAGACCTAGACATAACAGGCGCAGGACATGTCCCTGGGGTCCGATACAGGATTTACGCGATACTTTATCGAAAATAGCATTAAACTGCTGTAATTTTGAATTACCATCCATATTGATAATTTTTGCAATGTTAAAACAATTTTTAGGAGTCTTTTACTGCTTTACAACCACTTACTCTGTGATAAAAAAAAATTCTTTTTAAAGAAATGAATTTATCTAATATAAATAAAGCAAATATCAGCAAGTTTTATTTATAATTACAGACTTGGTAAGAAGTATTAAAAAAAAAATATTGTTTTCTTTCTCATATGTATGCAATAATTAAAGAATGTCAAAGAAATTAAATAGAACTACATAATATAAAATCAAACACATAACATTAAAGATAACCATAAAGGTAGTCGTTGCAATATGCAACGACTACCAAGACAATGCAAGACGCCGTCCAGTAGTCTTGTTTTATTACTGATGTCCTGTATCGGACCCCGGAGTCCGATGTTGTTCTAAAAAACAACAGAAATTCATCTTTTAGCAACTTTTGCTGCACTAAAATGTAATAATATCATCAAAAATCGACTAAATTGAGTCTTTGAGGTGTTCGGCCTTTCGGACATTTTCATGTCAAAATCGGCTGTTAAGATGGGAATGTAAGACATCGCACCTAACGTGTTAAGTAGTTGAGCAGAAATTACTAAAGATCTAATTTAATTAAGTAATTACCAATCAGAGTATATTAAACTATATAAAATTTGCTTTAAGAACAAGTAGAATTTGTGTTTATTAAAACTGTTTCATGCAGCTAAATTATGCTATGTTTTGTTATTCATGAACTCATTGATGTTTTTTTCCTCCTTATGGACTAAAAATTAAAGAATGAAGTTGTTTAGTTAGAAAAGAAATACAAACAATTTTTTTTTTTTTAATAAACAACTGCTTATAAAAAGTTATTGTGAAGGCCAATAATCAAACATTGATTGTAAAATTTGATCGAAAAGGTCTTTTTTGAGGAAAGAAAATAAGGAGGATTGTCCTCTAAAATTTGTAAAGAACAAAGATGGAAAACTTCTCACGAAAAGAAAAAGAAATCATGAACAGGTGTAAAGAGTACTTCCAAGATCTTTTAAACAGCTGTGACACTACAGTTATGTGTTCCTAGTCGGATAACAATGGCAATACTGAGAGCTATCACAACAGTTACAATGATGATATCTTCAGGGAAGATATGCTAAAGACCCTTCAAAAAATGAAGATGGGAAAAGCAACCGTCTATGATAATAGCACTCCGGAGATGCTGAGGTACATGGGCGAGGCTGGGCAAGAATTACTATTCAAGGTAATAGAGATGGCCTGGAATAGGCTCATAATCCCCAAGGATTAGGAAGTTTCAATCACCATGCCAATCTTCAAAAGTGGAACCACAATGGAATCAAGAGTAGGGTATCTCACTCTTAAGCATCCCTGGTAAAATCTACAGGAGGATAATGGAAGACAAATTAAAGGCTTTGATGGAAAACAGCTTTGAAGAAACATAAAACGAAGTGTGGTTTTAGGCCTTTTAGAGGTACCCACAACTTCATTTTCACTCTGAGACATGTCTGAAAAGGCTATTGACTACAATAGGAAGAGCACGCCTGTTTTATTGATCTCGAGGAGGCCTTTGATAGTTTACCAAGGAGTGTTATATGGCTGGCCCTGTAGAAGCGAGAGGGACCAGAAACACTCATCAAACGAATCCAACAACATTACTCAAACTGCAGAAATATGGTCAGGACAGTGCATTCTCAGTAAGAGGAATTGCCTACTACAACAGGTGTGAGACAAGGAGATATATTGGGTACACTTCTTTTCAATTGTGATGGACGAATATTAAGGAGCTTTAAGTTAATGAGGAGGTTATTCACTTGGGAAACTGCAGTATAATCTGGAATGGATAAGAAATGACCTCAGAAATAGAGCACTCAAGGTAAACCTAAGAAAAACCAAATATATGCATATCTCAAGAAAAACAAATGATTTTCAACTCCAACTGGACGGGCAGGAAGTGGAAAAAGTGGAAACTTATAGCCTGCCCTTTTGCATCTTCAGATATGCACAGGGTTTCTTCTACAGAATATTTTCACATGATGAAGTCTTTAACATTTTCTTCTTTATTAAAGTAATTCATATCTGGAACATGTTTACAGCAATTTCTATAGTTGAGATCAGTTCACTCAATTTAATCCATTTTGACTAGTTGTATATTTAGAACGTAGAAAAAGTGATTTCAATTATAAAATAAAATGACTGGTTTACGAATATATTATAGCTAAGTTACTGTGACTTTAAACTAAATGATATAAGAATTGGGAATACAGAACCAAGAACTGACAAAGGAGCTAGAATAGCTCAGCATATTCCCAGCTGGTCTCCATGACAACGCATTAGCATATTGTCACTTTACTGATAAAATACATTGAACAATTAGATAAATAAAGTATTTTGATCAATTTTCTGTTGCTTAGTATTATTACTTCAGAGATATGGAAGAGTTTTGTTATTTTTATGTATTAATGGATTATTTGCATTGACACACCTAAAAAATGGTGTAGGGAATTGGAAACAGTTTCACCCCATAGTTATCCTGCAATCAGACACTGGTCTTCCAGGTTTGGGGAATAATTATAACTCTGACACTCACATAGTACTCTGTATACAGCACACTAAATATTACACACACCCTCCACACTACAGGAAAAGGTCAACTCATGCTTGAAACTGCCATTATTGTGGAACCAAATTATTTTGGAATATTTTAACACTTTTAAAAGCTGGAGCTCTGCAGGCACTATTAGACCAGCTAGATAAAGTTGATATTGCTGCAATACAAGATGCAAGTACGGAGGACTGGCCAAGGAACATTAAAAAAGCAAAATCACACATCTAGAGGAAACACCACTTTTTTGACATTGGGTTCATTGTTACTAAAAAATTCAATGAAGATAAAAGACAATAGGTGATTTCAATTTTCAATTCAATCAATTCTACTCAAAAGGTTTCAAAGCAGTCAATTCCAGAATATGTGTACTATGCATCAAAGGAAAATTCAAGAACTACAGGCTGTCTAAGCTAGAAAGGATGCTCCATGTGCTGACAGAGATGGCCAATGAGTCTCATATAGAGGAATTCCTTGACCAGCTTGGTGCAACCTTTAAACAGTTTCCCTAGTATAACAAATTTATTGCTGAAAGTAAGAATGCAAAGGTTAAAAGAGAAAGGATTTATACTCCAGTCATAGGTCAGCATAGCCTACATGAACATAGTAATAATAATAGACACATACTTCCAAACTTTGAAATGATTCATGACCTCAACAGTAATATGTCTAATGAAAAACAAATGATTCAATTATTGTAACAGCAGTAAATCTAATCTGCTGGATGTCAGATATGATCCTATAGGGGAGCTAGTGTGGACCATTATCTAATCTTTGCATGTCTTATGGAAAGGATCCCATTGGTAAAAGACATAGACATGGCTAGAGGGTTAACCAGAAAGAATGCACGGGCGTCACCGCCGGGGGGGACAGGGGGGACGCGTCCCCCCAATATTTTGACAGGAGGGGACTGTCCCCCCCAATATTTTGGCAGGAGAAGACCCAATGTAAAAAATTAAATAAAAATGCGATTTTAAGAATTTATCCGAGTTTAACCAATAAAATATAAATATAAAATATTAGTCAATTTCAGCACATTCTATTGTTAAAAGCTAGTTAGGCGTATTGTATATTTGATGAATTATATATATTTTTATTTCAGCTCGAACTGTTTTGTTTTATTGCTCTACATTTCTTTTTTAAATCAAGCAGCATGATCCTACTTTCCATCAATTTGATGAAGCTTATAGAAGTTAATGGAAAGCAATGAAATTAGTGGGATCAGAATCAGAAGAAATACTTGGATAAAATTCAATAAAGAAATTTTGGCCCACATCCTTCAACATTAAGCCTTAACATTTCTCTATTTTAATGTATAACTGAGGCATAAATTGATAAGTTTTAAGAGGCTATAAATATCTTTTAAATACAGCGTTGGAGGATGAATTTAAATGCCCCAACAGTTGTTTTTAGGGCTTATTATTTCAACTTTTAGCCCCTCGAATTTCTACCTACCCTATCTAGGAAAATATTGAGCCGTCCCCCTCAATAATTTGGTGCTGGTGACGCCCATGAAAGAATGTATCACTATAGGGAAAATAATTTTGTAAAGGATGAGGGATTTGTTTACCTCGGCTCACAGGTTCAAGTGAATAACCATTTGAGAGCTGAGTTAATTTTTTTTTTTTTTTTTTTTCGTTTTTCAATCATAAATGTTATGGTGAATAATTAATCTTTAAAAAGTATTGTCAAACCCTATGATGGTTTATTATGTTCATAAAATGAATAGTAGTGTCAATAGTAGCACAAAGAAACTTTTCTCTGAAAAAAATGGATTAAATTGGCAGTATAACACAAAACAAATCTTTAATTTATTTTATTTCCTTCATTGAGATACGGGTATAACCCTTTAATTTTTTTGTTTTTCAAACACATATTTCAGCATGTCTTAATACAATAATGATAAATCTTAACATCCTTTTAAAGATATGCATATTTTTACAGTTATATAGGCTCCGGTACTGTAGCTGTTGTCTGGTTGTCTACAGTGAATCCCCCCAAAAAAAACCTTCGCTCTTCCTACACCACCCATCTCAAAAATGTTAAATTGAATAAATGTTTACTTCACTGACTCATATCAGAAAGGATATTGAAGATATAAAGATGACTGCATATGACGAAACATGAAAATCAGAATAAAAATGTCAAGTTTGGAACATTTTTATTTGAAATTTTTTTGGCCTAACCGTTTCATGACAAGCATACGCTCTGCAGAGCTATAGCTAATGTTTTCCAAATTTTCACTCATAATTTTAAGTATATCTTGTAAAAAAGGTAGGAAATTTTGTGTTACAAACATTGAAGATTTTGAAGTTTTTGATAAC
Source organism: Aelia acuminata (assembly GCA_911387785.2). Classification (NCBI taxonomy): domain Eukaryota; kingdom Metazoa; phylum Arthropoda; class Insecta; order Hemiptera; family Pentatomidae; genus Aelia; species Aelia acuminata. The sequence goes on from OU426980.1 coordinate 169,120,388, forward strand.
AACGTCTTGTGTTTAGTTCATGAGGTCCATCATTTAGGTATCAATGAGAAATATTTATGACAAATAGTGAACATTTTTATTTGGGAAAATTATGTAAAAATGTTTACATTCCATTTTCCAAGGTCCATTCTGTATTAATAACTATTATAAATAATTGTATGGGTTACATTTAATGAGGAGAAAATCAATTAAAAAATTGCATTCACCAATGCAGAATAATCTGATGCTGATATTGATGTTAATCTAAAATAGTTATGGCTAGAAAATATTATGATAAAATCTATTATGCTCATTGTAGATTATTTAATGCTACTGTAAAAAGTATTGGAGCACAAAGAAAAATGTTAAAATTTTAGAGAGTTAATGGTTTAAGGCACGTTGACATAAGTGTTTGAAAAACAAATAAAATTGAAGTGTTTTATTTGTATCTCAATAAAGAAAAGAAAATAAATTAAAGATTTTTTGGGTCATATTGGTAAGATAATCCATTTCTTCTTCTGAGAACAGATCTCTCTGTGCTACTACTGGGACTACTATTCAATTATAATCCCCTAAACATAATAAAAAATCATAGGGAGCGACAATACTTTTTAAAAATACATTATTTAGCTTAAAATTTATAATTTAAAACAAACTTTATTTAAAATAGAGATTTAGGTACATAGTATAGTGCTTTATTTCGTAATGCTTTTATTCTAGAAAATTGTCACATTACTATCTCAAACAGGGTTGAAATTGACTCTTATTTTCTCGGAAATAGAATAAAAGTCAAATCCGGACTTTTATATTTCTAATAAATAAATAAAAATCACATCATGACTTTTATATTTCGGCCCAGAAAAAAAAAGTCCTGATATGGTCTTTATCACAATGATACCTAATATAAGAGTCAAAACTTGATTTTAATTATTTAAGGGTGAATTTTTTTTTATGGAAGTCATGTAGGGTATAATAAATTACCGTATATCGATTATTAGATTATCAAGGCTACTGATAATGAAAATAATATTGATATAAAACCTCAGGCTTGCTCAGGTATCCATTACAACTTATCGGATATTTACAATATTGAGGTCTACTTCTAGGTTATTTAGAGCGCTGATTTTGAAAATGATATCGATTTTTCGATTACGCGCTCAGGTATCGATTTATTACAACTTAAACGATAAAAACGAAATTGTGGTTGGCTCATAGGTTAATGAAGGTGCTAAATTCGAAAGTGATATCGATTTTTCGATTACGCGCTCAGGTATCGATTTATTAAAAATTACGCGATACAAACTATATTGTGGTCCGCTCTAAGGTTAATTGAGGCGCTGAATTTGAAAAAGATATCGACTTTTCGAACGCGCTCAGGTATCGATTTATTACAAGTTACACGATAAAAACGATATTAGGTCGGCTATTGGGTTATTGAAGGTGTTGATTTGGTAAATAATATCAATTTCAACACTAGGTTGGATTAAGTTACGTATGAAATAAAAAAAATTATACCATTTATTTTGGAATTTAATAAAAAAAAAAATCCTGTACCACTACAACCCATGAAGGGTCTTGGGTTCAGTACTATGTAAGGAAGAGCACAGTTTCTTGGTCAGCGTCGTGCAAGGAGGTGATTTGACCGTGATCACGCTCAACCACCAGGTGTTTTCCCCTTAATTTTTCAATTAAGGGTACCCACTTTATAGAGGCTGGGTTTGCCCCAGGAGGGTCCCTCGGCCCACGAGACGAACTGTGGCAGAATAATAAAGATATCCTGAGCCAAGCCAGATTCGAACTCGGGACTTTGAGCACCGTAATCCACTGCCTTACCAGTGAGCTACCCCGCTCTCTGGAAATTAATAATTTTGTTTAATTAAAACACTATCACTTGTAGCTAAGTATATTTTAAAATATGATACAATTATAAGATAATATAATTATAATTTTAAAAATGATAAGTTGTGTTATTATTGTAATTTGATAGATTGGTCACGCAACATACTTATTTAAATGATGCGTAATAATAACCTTAATTAACCTATGAGCCAACCACAATATCGTTTTTATCGTGTAAGTTGTAATAAATCGATACCTGAGTGTGTAATCCAAAAATCGATATCATTTCCAAATTCAGCACTTTCATTAATTTTTTAGCTGACCACAATATCGTATTTATCGTGTAAGTTGTAAAAAATCGATAACTGAGCGCGTAATCGAAAAATCGATGTCATTTCCGATTTCAGCACCTTAATTAACTCAAGAGCCAACCACAATATTGTTTTTATCCTGAGGGGGGGGTGCAGCGTATAGTACAGAGGGCTCCATTAAAGCGTTATTATACAAATCCCTAAAGTATTTAACCCAATCCTCTTCTGTAATGTTTTCCCCAAATGTTAATCTTTTATATCTGAAATTGTTTACTAGATCCCAAAAGTCTTTAGTGCCTTTTACTAGTTGAAATTTTTCAATAATGCCTTCGGTATAGTCCTTCCTTTTTTTTTGAAAAAGCTCTTTATACTTTTTATTTGCATTGATGTATAATACTTTATCATCCATAATATTAGTTTTACGGTACTTTTTTAACAAATTGAATATCATTTTTCTACTTTCACTACATTCTTTATCAAACCATTTATTTTTAGAGCACCTATTGTAATTTATTTTATAATCCGAATTTCCAACAACTCTTTTAATTAATTTTATGATATTGTTTACAGCATCAATGGGTGAATCATTGAGTATTCTGATTTTTCCTAAACTATTTTCTAGCTTTTCTTGGTATTTTTCCCTATCTTGTTCTTTCCACCTTAATTTTGGTAATAATTCGGCGTGAACATTAGCCTGTTTTTGTTTTTCGTATAATGTTACATAGGTAACTGTGGGCATATGGTCCGAGAATATTTGGGTATCAACTTTAAAATCTCTTATTATAGGTATAATATTTTCCGAAACACAGCTGTAATCTATCACTGACTGCCCTTTTCCACCAATATATGTAAATTCACCATGTTCATCGCTCTCTGTTCTTCTATTTAGTATAATCAAACCAAACATCGTAAGCATTTCTAGTATTTTTTTCCCCTTTTTATCTATAGTTATATCTTTACTATTTCTATACTTACTGCTAAACGCCATATAACCGTTTAAGTAACGTTTTGAAATTTTTTGAGAGAGGCCTAAGTGACCGTTAAAGTCCCCAGTTAGGATGAATTTTTTTTTATTATTTTCTAATAAAAGATTATAAAGTTTTGAGTAATCGTGGTCCCATCTATTAAATTCGGATCCATTTAGATATACCGGTGTCACAATAATTTCATTACCGTTTAAATTTAGTTTTATTATTCTAAACTCCGATAGCGCTATGAATTCTGCCATTTGTTTGTTATGTTGTTATAAATATTGAACTTAATACCCATTAGAATTCCTCCGCTCGCGTGCCCATATTTTACATTTCGGGTGGCAGGTATCCAGGATATCTTAAAGTTTTGAAAGTAGTTTGCGAATTTTATTTCCTCCCTAGCCTCTACAAATGTTTCCAACAATAAAAATCGTTTTTATCCTGTAAGTTGTAATAAATCGATACCTGAGCGCTAATTGAAAAAAAAGCTAATAAATTCATCCTCAAATAATTAAAATCAAGCTTTGACTCTTATATTAGGTATCATTGTGATTGTATCAAATGTAACATTGTAAAATACTATAGATGTCCCAATACTTTTTAAACTAGCTGCATATCTATATAACAAAGTATAAAGTAAAAGTACAGTAAAAATAAATTATAATTAAATTTAAATATGCATGTTCATTATTATTATAGAGATTGTAAAATAAAAATAACAGAATAAATTATAAAAATGTGTATGTCTTCAAGACTGTTTCGCCAAATATTTCAACTTGTACCACTTCCAAAAATCTCAAAAAAACAAAAACAATTAGGATCTAAATGTGGCTTAGGTAAAGATACCCTATCCCATTCGTTGTCCAGAACAACGTCCTGCAGAGCTATTGCTATTTTTATCCAAATTTTCTCACATATTTTTAATTATTTCTTGGAAAACAAGGAGGAAATTATTTGATTAAGGCGTTGGAGACTGATATGAAAATTCCTGTATGTAGTTCTTGAGGTACCTCATTTATGGTATCAATAAGCAATATTAATAAAAGATAGTGCAGAAAAAAAAAATTATGTAAAAATCTTGGGGGGGGGGGGGGGGGGTTGCTTGTGACTTGAAAGGTAGGGGTTTAGCGTTTTCTTTAGATGATGTTCATATGTGTAAGTTGGCAGCCCTTTATCACTTTGGTGCACTTTTACCTATCTTTAACCGGATGGAACATATTATTTGTTAGGCTTTCGAAAAGTCTAACTCAGGTCTGTAAAAGTTTAATTTGTGACGAGTTATTAAGGTTCTTGGATGATTCCAGTTTCCAACATTTAAAGAAAGCATGCTTAATTCACTCACTCAATCGCACCAGGTTTGGAACATCAACTAAATATTTTTGAAACATTTTTCAATTCATATTGCTACATTTTTAATATTTATTGAATGAAGAAAATGATGCTACCAAAAAATGAAATTTCTCCAAATTGTTTATAGAAGGAAAACAGTGAAAGGGTTGATGAAAATTGTTTATCACAACTTGCCATCCATTTTTATAATATTATTTTGTTAATATTTATACAAGTTGGCACTGTCAGCCATTTATTGCCAATGATTCACCTCAGTGGCTTCTAGAATTTTTTTGGGGATTTCTTGCCAAATTACTCCTCCAAGATATCTCAGGCCTTAGAAATGCAGAAGTGGGGTCCCCATTATACTATAGAACACCAGTAGTTCAAATGTTCATATTAAGTGCATTGCAAACTTTTTAAATGGTTTTTATTGACATGACATTATTGAGTACTTCTTTAAAAAAGTAATATTATGATATAATGTATTTAGTATTATTTATAATGCGTTTAGTACTATTATTTGGAATAATGTGTTTAGAAAAGTGCCATTTATTGGAATAATGTGTTTATGAATGCATCACATATATTATTATTATATATATCATTAGTTGATATTTATGATAGTTATTATTTAATACCTTTTTTGTCTAATTGTGCTTTGATTTAAGTTCTTATCTAATTTCTACCTTAGTCATCTAGTTAATTCCCCCACTTTCATGCAATGGAAAATTTAAAATATGTAATTTTATTTTTTAAGTTAACCTCCAAAGTACTATTTTTTAAAAGGAACTATACTCATAACAAGCAAATAATTAACCTGCTAGTGCATTTATGATAAAAATCATCCTCTTCAAAGATGTAACGCTTTTTTCTTTTTTGATGGGATATTATGACAATATATTGATAAGCAAGTAATCTAATCATTGAAAAAAAATGCACGTAAAAATGATACAAAATTTATTAAGTAAAGTGCCCCCTGCGGTTGATCAATTTTGATGAAATTTTTACAGTCATATCTCGAGCATATAAATACACCAAATACCCCGTTTGATCAAAATCGTTAAAGACGATTTAGAGTAAATAAAAAAAACACGTGAAAATGTTACAAAATGTATTAAGTAAAGTCACCCCTCCGGTGAATCAATTTTGATGAAATTTTTATAGTCATATCTCGGGCATATAAATAGATTAAATACTAAGTTTAATCAAAATCGTTAGAGCCGTTTTTGAGAAAATCAAAAAAACACGTGAAAATGTTACAAAATTTATTAAGTAAAGTCCCCCCTCCGGTTAATCAATTTTGATGAAATTTTTACAGTCATATCTCGGGCATATAAATACATCAAATACCCAGTTTGATCAAAATCGTTAAAGACGATTTAGAGTAAATAAAAAAAACACGTGAAAATGTTACAAAATTTATTAAGTAAAGTCACCCCTCCGGTTAATCAATTTTGATGAATTTTTTACAGTCATATCTCGGGCATATAAATAGATGAAATACTCAGTTTAATCAAAATCGTTAGAACCGTTTTTGAGAAAATCGAAAAAACCTAAAAAGTTATTAAGTAAAGTACCCCCTCCCTTTAAGTAATTTTGATGAAATTTATGCTGTCACATCGCGGGCATATACCTACACTAAATACCGAATTTCAGGATCGGACAGTTTATAGTTTTTGAGCTAGTCTGTTCACATACACACACACACACACACACACACACACACACACACACACACACACACACACACACACACACACACACAGACACACACACACACACAGACCATTTCGCGGGACTTGGTCATTACGACTCAGTGGACCCCAAAACGTGTATTTCCGTTGAAAACCGGAAGTCGAATTTTTTCACGATCGCAATACTTCCACTTACTATATATTTCATATATAGGTAAGTGAAAGTAAAAATGGCCATGCTACCTGATATGCAGTGACATAATTTTGGAAGTCTCAACAATACGCCTGCTAAGAATCCTAAATGATCTAGATACATCTTTTTATGCTAACTAAAGCAAGCATTCTTACTGGGAAAGCACCAATACCTTCATTTTTGAAAAGCATCTGATAAAAAATTTAAGTATAATCAATCTGAAGAATGAAATAAATGCATTTATATTGTAGCAAAGAAATATTTTATTGAACCTTGGTTGAAAAATCAAAAAATAAAAAATATATTAATATTTAAATAACCCTAACTTATAAACCTAACGGTTGGCATTTACTAGCTTATCCACTGAAACTAGTGGGGGAAGGTAAAATTCTTATGACTAGGGAGGGGGGGGTCGAGATATTTTGAATATGTAAGGCTTAATTAATTCTTCATATTAAACTTATTGATAGTTGAAAATTAAAATATTTTTTTATATAATACTTAATAAATATAATAAATGAATATGAATTTATTTAATTTGTTTCTGTAAAAATATTATAGGTTTATGGAAATAATGCACAGACATCATCAACCGAAGCACATGTATTCCGCCATTACACACTACACAGTTTGGCCAATGCCTTATGACCAATGCCTTACTCTCTCAATTTAAAGTATCTTTTTACAAAAGTAGTCTAAATTTCTTACATTATATATGTATATATATTATTTTTAACCATTTTCCAATAAATCAAGCAAAATATAGAGTCAATGCAGTGAAACTTCATCAATTCTTATCAATAGGTAAAACAGCTAACATTACACAACAAATTTGAAATTTTTGAGTGGGCAAAGCTGTAGTAAAGATGTCAGCGTTATTAAGATCCGATTCAATATATTCTAACTGTATCAAATTTTTAGAAACTAAATTTTTTATGAAATTCGCTTTTATATCTATATGACTACAACGCTTTGCATGCTCATAATTGTTAATTATATGAATAGTGCTCTGATTATCACAATACAATAATGGGACATTTGTACGACAAGATGTGCAAATTTTTAATCAAGTCGTGCAAACCAATAGGTTCAGATGATGTCTGAGATGCAGCATAGTATTCTGCTTCAGCTGTTGATAATGCAACTGACTGCTGCTTAACTGATGCCCATGAAATTAAATTACCTTCATAAAATATGGCTGATCCACCCTTTGTCTTTTTTATCTCCTGCCCAGTCAGCATCTGTATAAGCCTCCAAATTGTTTTTACCTTTTCTACAGACCAACCCATAATGTTTAGTTCTGTTCTAATATCTTAAAATCCACTTGCCTGTGTTCCATAAGCTTTTGTAGCGACCACGTATCGACTTAGATATTCGACATCATACATAATGGCATAAATAGACTGTATGGGACATCAATTATATATTCAGAATCATTAGGATCAGCATCATGAGCCACTGGGGTTATTGCCTTTTTACAATTCTCCATGTGAAACTTTTTCAAAATTATGTCGATGAAACCCTGCTGGGATATTTTTATAGTTTGAGAATCCCTTTTAATATTCATTCCAAGGAAATGATTTGCATCTCCTAGATGTTTAATATTGAATTTCCTTTTTAACTAATATACCATTTCATTGATTTCCTCCTGTAATCCAACCAAAAGAATGTCATCCACAAAAATTAAAAGCCAAATATTATTTTTATAGCACAAACACATTTACCTCTGTAATAATAATACTGGACTATTTGGCTTATTATACCCACTCTTTATCAATTATTATTTGTGTTGTTATAAAACATCATTTCTTTTTTACACAATTGATTTAGTACATGTGAATATTCAATGTTTATAGTTTTCTACAAATATCCTTTTGAGCAAATCCTCTAGATATCTAAAATAATTAAATGACAATGAAAAATAAAGGGAGCCAAGGCATAATAGACATGTAGTAGAAGCCCCATGTAGAAGGGGCGAAATTAGGTAGTTGGAGGGATATTTTTCAGCTCCATTATTTTAGCCAAAAGACTATTTTATAGCCTTAGTTTGCTAAAATTGTATGGATAATGTAGTGAATTATTTTGTTTTTTTTACTCAATTTATGTTATCATGGAGTCATTACCTTCATGATTTAAATAAGGATTAACGGTTGTGAATGATTACGATTAAGAAATTATAAGCCATTAACTATTTTCATAATTTCATAACTATTTAAATTATAATTATAATTTCTTAATCGTAATCATTCACAACCGTTAATCCTTATTTAAATCATGAAGGTAATGACTCCATGGTAACATAAATTGATTAAAAAAAACAAAATAATTCACTACATTATCCATACAATTTTAGCAAACTAAGGCTATAAAATAGTCTTTTGGCTAAAATAATGGAGCTGAAAAATATCCCTCCAACTACCTAATTTCGCCCCTTCTACATGGGGCTTCTACTACATGTCTATTATGCCTTGGCTCCCTTTATTTTTCATTGTCATTTAATTATTTTAGATATCTAGAGGATTTGCTCAAAAGGATATTTGTAGAAAACTATAAACATTGAATATTCACATGTACTAAATCAATTGTGTAAAAAAGAAATGATGTTTTATAACAACACAAATAATAATTGATAAAGAGTGGGTATAATAAGCCAAATAGTCCAGTATTATTATTACAGAGGTAAATGTGTTTGTGCTATAAAAATAATATTTGGCTTTTAATTTTTGTGGATGACATTCTTTTGGTTGGATTACAGGAGGAAATCAATGAAATGGTATATTAGTTAAAAAGGAAATTCAATATTAAACATCTAGGAGATGCAAATCATTTCCTTGGAATGAATATTAAAAGGGATTCTCAAACTATAAAAATATCCCAGCAGGGTTTCATCGACATAATTTTGAAAAAGTTTCACATGGAGAATTGTAAAAAGGCAATAACCCCAGTGGCTCATGATGCTGATCCTAATGATTCTGAATATATAATTGATGTCCCATACAGTCTATTTATGCCATTATGTATGATGTCGAATATCTAAGTCGATACGTGGTCGCTACAAAAGCTTATGGAACACAGGCAAGTGGATTTTAAGATATTAGAACAGAACTAAACATTATGGGTTGGTCTGTAGAAAAGGTAAAAACAATTTGGAGGCTTATACAGATGCTGACTGGGCAGGAGATAAAAAAGACAAAGGGTGGATCAGCCATATTTTATGAAGGTAATTTAATTTCATGGGCATCAGTTAAGCAGCAGTCAGTTGCATTATCAACAGCTGAAGCAGAATACTATGCTGCATCTCAGACATCATCTGAACCTATTGGTTTGCACGACTTGATTAAAAATTTGCACATCTTGTCGTACAAATGTCCCATTATTGTATTGTGATAATCAGAGCACTATTCATATAATTAACAATTATGAGCATGCAAAGCGTTGTAGTCATATAGATATAAAAGCGAATTTCATAAAAAATTTAGTTTCTAAAAATTTGATACAGTTAGAATATATTGAATCGGATCTTAATAACGCTGACATCTTTACTACAGCTTTGCCCACTCAAAAATTTCAAATTTGTTGTGTAATGTTAGCTGTTTTACCTATTGATAAGAATTGATGAAGTTTCACTGCATTGACTCTATATTTTGCTTGATTTATTGGAAAATGGTTAAAAATAATATATATACATATATAATGTAAGAAATTTAGACTACTTTTGTAAAAAGATACTTTAAATTGAGAGAGTAAGGCATTGGTCATAAGGCATTGGCCAAACTGTGTAGTGTGTAATGGCGGAATACATGTGCTTCGGTTGATGATGTCTGTGCATTATTTCCATAAACCTATAATATTTTTACAGAAACAAATTAAATAAATTCATATTCATTTATTATATTTATTAAGTATTATATAAAAAAATATTTTAATTTTCAACTATCAATAAGTTTAATATGAAGAATTAATTAAGCCTTACATATTCAAAATATCTCGACCCCCCCTCCCTAGTCATAAGAATTTTACCTTCCCCCACTAGTTTCAGTGGATAAGCTAGTAAATGCCAACCGTTAGGTTTATAAGTTAGGGTTATTTAAATATTAATATATTTTTTATTTTTTGATTTTTCAACCAAGGTTCAATAAAATATTTCTTTGCTACAATATAAATGCATTTATTTCATTCTTCAGATTGATTATACTTAAATTTTTTATCAGATGCTTTTCAAAAATGAAGGTATTGGTGCTTTCCCAGTAAGAATGCTTGCTTTAGTTAGCATAAAAAGATGTATCTAGATCATTTAGGATTCTTAGTAGGCGTATTGTTGAGACTTCCAAAATTATGTCACTGCATATCAGGTAGCATGGCCATTTTTCAATGATTAGATTACTTGCTTATCAATATATTGTCATAATATCCCATCAAAAAAGAAAAAAGCGTTACATCTTTGAAGAGAATGATTTTTATCATAAATGCACTAGCAGGTTAATTATTTGCTTGTTATGAGTATAGTTCCTTTTAAAAAATAGTACTTTGGAGGTTAACTTAAAAAATAAAATTACATATTTTAAATTTTCCATTGCATGAAAGTGGGGGAATTAACTAGATGACTAAGGTAGAAATTAGATAAGAACTTAAATCAAAGCACAATTAGACAAAAAAGGTATTAAATAATAACTATCATAAATATCAACTAATGATATATATAATAATAATATATGTGATGCATTCATAAACACATTATTCCAATAAATGGCACTTTTCTAAACACATTATTCCAAATAATAGTACTAAACGCATTATAAATAATACTAAATACATTATATCATAATATTACTTTTTTAAAGAAGTACTCAATAATGTCATGTCAATAAAAACCATTTAAAAAGTTTGCAATGCACTTAATATGAACATTTGAACTACTGGTGTTCTATAGTATAATGGGGACAACAAACAATTTGAGAGCAAGGATCTTCCTCGCTACTGAAAAACTTCGACGTGTTCTCACTTTTGGTGTGACAGTTTGGAGTACGAGAAAACGCACGTTTGTGTATTGCGGAGAGCGGCTTCCAATTTGAACATAAATATAATGATTAAAAATAGATTTATTTTAAAGATATTGGTGAGTTGTATTTGTTTTCTTCAAATTTAAAATGTAAATTCTCAAACATTAACAATCCTTAAACCATAATTTTTCTCTTTTTCTCATCCATATCTTGGTCTTAGAAACACCAAATTAAAAAATGAAGAGTGCGTTAGAAGCGTTATTAAATGAAGTATTTTCCCTCAAATTTGCTGCCTTCTGAAACTAAAATTAGAAACTCTGGATTATGTTAAACACTTTGCGATTTATAAAAATTTTCACTTATTTTGTTGTTCTGGTTGAAATAAAACACGAAAAATTGTCCCAAAATTTTTGAAATGGCCATTTTACTATTGAACAATTAATGTAGATTTCAACAGTGCTATCAGCTTTTCGGAGAAATTTTCAGATTTAAAGATATCACGGTTTTCCGATGCCAGTCGTGATATCTTTCAAAATCGATAAAAAGCGAAATTATTCCGAAATGGTTGAGAATCGGACGATGGTCAATATGAACTTTTTTATTCATTTTATGGTGGAGAATCTACTGGTGAAGTTTGTCGCACGAGTAGCATTCCACCCTGTATATATATGTAAAAATAACAAAAAATTAGCAATAAAAATAACCTTACATTAATTAACTTTAAAAATTACATTAAAGAAATTAAATTAATGAAAAGTTAGAAATAAATAAATAAAAAACTAAACTGAAGTAAATTAAGATGAAAAAGCAGAACTAGCTATGTAGGAAGCGAATGACACAGATAATTTACATTTCCTACATCCCTATTTTCTTCCCTGATGACATTCACATGTACTAAATCAATTGTGTGTAAAAAATAAATAATCTTTTTTAATAATATAAATACTAAATGATGAAGAGTGGGTGAAATAAGCCAAATAGTCCAGTTTTATTATTATATTTATTCGTCTCAAGCCATCAAATGATGGGTGGCTTAATAAGTACCGAAACCTCTGGATATTAAAGTTTAAATATAATATTTATGTTGGTATCGATAAGATATATTAGCTCTTATTGCTGACAAATTTCTTCACTAATAGGCTATTGCTTTAGGGAGGAATTATATTGATTGCATTGATGTTTTTTGTTGATGAGAATTTATTAATGTTTGATGTTCCAATCCTCCATTGCACCTCAATTAATTCTAAGGCTTCTATTCCAAAAATTACTTATGCGAATGACAAATTTAATCATTGTAAAGTAGGTTAAATAAAAACAATTACTTTAAGAATTATTCTATGAAATTAATTTAATATTTTTTATGATGAATCAAAATGTAAAATACAATATCAATATTTTCTAGCCTACTTTTGAAAATATTAATTGAAGTATTTTTAGTAAGTATTTGTTTTATCGATTATTTAATTGATTAAGATTTATACTTCATTAGTATAAACTATGTTTGTATTAAAATGTGTTAGCTTTTTTGTTATAAAAATATTTGTTTTAACTTTTCTTATCACATTTTCTTATTACTATGGTAACTTAAGTACTTACTAATTTCTGAAATTTTATTAAACATTAAGTAAATGATTACTTATCAGTTATAAATAGATAATACATCCTTTCAATTATATTATGATTGGATATGTTTTTTCTTCAGTGCCACCTCGTTGGGTTTCCGAACCAAAAGATATAAATGTGACCAGAGATGGCTTAGCAATATTTGATTGTAGTGCAGATGGTTTTCCTACTCCTCAAATCGTGTGGAGGAAAGTGTCAGGTAATTATATAACTATTACCTTATTATCAGGTTTACAAAATAAAAATAATAAGTGTTCAGGCGAACTAAACTTTAGCTAAATCTTTAGCTTTCCTAATTGAGAAAATGTTTGCCAGTGCTCAATGTTCTTAGTTTTGTTTGTAAAAGAATGATAAGTTTGATCCTTTGAAATTTTGAGAAAGCTCTTCGAAAAACAAAAAAAGCTAACTGCTTAATAGTATAAACAAAAGGAAAGAATCAATAAAGGAAAAGAAAGAAAATTCTCTAATGTTGACAAGCTGGACATAACCTGAGCCTACCCCTTTATTTCTGTTTTATCCAATTTTTATCGCTAATAGTGAGCTTCTTCCCTTCTAGCTATGAGTATGCTTGAATTTAATTACGTTTTTACTCTTTTAGATTTCATTCCTGTTTAATGAGTTCCAGTCCGAGCTATGATAACCTACACTAAATTAGCAAATTTTAAACAGTTTCGCTGTCCATTCCCGTTCTATTATATAGCCTTTTAGGTAAGACAACTGAAGTCTCCAAACAGGGGTGAGGGGACGGGTGAGCTCCAGTTACATCTATTTTTGACACATAGATCCGCCTATACTAGGGTAAGTGCTTATTGGAACATACCTATTGTAGACAAAGAACATAATCTCTAAATTTTCAGACAGGTAATGGATTTTTAAGTCAATAGTGAGCTCTTCCCTTCGATCTGTGATCATGCTCGAATTTAATTACTTTTTTACTCTCTTTCCATTTCATTCTCATTTAATAGTGTCCACTCCAATAATAATACATATACAATTTTTAATAATCCTCTAAACAATATAACTAAAAGCTATCATACATAATGTTAAACTAATCTAAAAGAACAAAGAAGAAAAAGAAAATATTCCTTATAACTTAACTTGTGGCTATTATCGGGAGTATGGTAAGAAGGTAAGAGAAACGAATCAAGAGGGAGAATAGGGTTGGAAAGAGAAATAGGCTAACCCAACCCACTTAGCTCAGTGAGACAATGATAGGAGAAGATAGCACTGTACTGTTTGATTTTCTGCTTGGTTTTTTCTGGATTAGAACTGTTTATCTTCTTCTTAAATTTATTTTATTTTCAAATCTGTTTCCATTTCTTAAGTCTTAAAGAGGATATATAGCACTGTTACATTTACATTTTTTCCGAAAAACTTAACCCTTTTCAATACTCAACACAAAAAGAGTTATTAACCCCTCTGTCGACTCTTAACCCCATTCTTGTCTTTTCAATGTATTAGTACCTATTTATAATATTTTTTTTAAAGCATAATTTTTTATCTCTGATATAAACCCAGTGTCTTTTGGTGCTATTATCAACTGAATGGTGTATTTGTTTCCTTTGGTTGGGGTCTCAGTTTAGCAAGTGGTTCTATAGTGGAAATTTGTTCTGTTAGAATTTGAGAGGTAAATATATATTTTGAGCATATTTTCTCTTATTTTAGTGCTGACTTTAAAGTGGTATAACTCAACCACATTTTCCTAGATTACTACGTTTATTATTTCATTGGGTGGTCATTCTGTTCATGTGTGTTACTGTTTGTTTTAACGTTTCTATCCATATTTTTTCAGAGCTTTTTATTTTTATTAAATTTTCTGTTGGCTAAAGTGGAGACCTTAAGTGGTGGTTATAGTGTGGACGTCCCCACTTTAGTGGACTATGACTTATTCAACTTAACTTTTATATTTACTAAGTCATTGAACTGATTGTTGTTATGCTATTTGCCCAATTTTATTTTTATAATGTCAGTCCAAAAAACAGAAACCCCAGTACCGCCTATAAACAAAGAGACGGATCATGTCTTCCATTTCCAATAGCAGAACAAACCATCTATTTCCTTCCTACCCAGGGGCGGATTCAGTACAAAATTTGGGGGGTCATGATCCCCCTGTCTCATAATCACGAGGCTGACAGCACCATTTTTTAATGAGATTATTACCTTGCTTTAAGAAGGACTGCGATCTAAACAACCAAAAGTGTTATGTTTAGGGCATAGTAACCATAGTAACTACCTAATTACATTATTCGCTTAAAAATACAAAAAAATCGAAAAGCCAAAATATTTGGGAGGGGGGTCATGACCCCTGTCACCCCCCTCCATTGGATGGAAAACTTAAATGGTAGCAATCAATAATGCAACTTCCTGACTGAGATATCTAATCTAGCAGCTATTTTTTTTTCTAATGTGTTGTTTTATTAGAAACATTAATATGTTTAACTTTTCAAAAATATTTTGAAAATAAAATCAGGAACTGTCACTAACTTGCCCAAGTACCAACAAAATACATCTCAATAATAAGTCAAACTTTTTGGACCTCTTTCTTAGGTTTCTAATATGTTTGGGAAACTGTCAATAGCACTATAGATACTGTCGATTTAAATCTATAGTTGAAAATTACCAAACCACTAATAAAGTGGCCAGGCAGGAATATCCCGATATAGGCAGGAAAGTCCCGCTTTTTGTGTCCCCCCCCCCCGGACATCTGCCATCACTCGGGCCGAGGAAAACATTTGGAATGTTCCTAAATGCCGATCTCTGTTAACTTAGTAAAAAATATAATAGAATGAGTATTGCTACTTGCTCTCTTCTGCTTAATTTGAAATAGTCATCATGGGAAGCGTGTCTGACCATCGTTCCTTGATAACACACTTATTAAGTGCCTTAGTCTCGTCAATATGGAGAAGGGGGTTAAACTGTGGTATTAGGGATCCAGCTTTCGCCAGCATATCTGCTCTTTCATTACCGATTCCACAGTGTCCCGGGATCTACTGGATGGCTGTTCCGGCAAGGTTTGTCACCAACTTTATAGCAGAGGCCAGATTTTTCAGGCTCACGGTTGCTTTTAACCTGTCTTGCATTGCTTGGAGAAAGGAGCGTGTGTCAGTAAATATTACCACATTATGGAGGTCGTAGGCAGAAGAAGAAATGATCCTGCAAGCCTCAATTATGGCTTTTTGCTCAGCTCGGTAATTGCTGGAGTAAAGCCCTGTGGCAATAGACCTTTCCACAATTGTACCATTTGGGAACTCTACGATCACTCCGCCACCACTGCCTTTCCCTCTTTCTGCTACTGAACCGTCTGTGAAGGCTCTTGTCCATTCCTTTGGTGGGTACTTCTCGTTGGCAAACGCCAGAGTTCGGTTTAGCAGTTCAATAGGTAGAAGTTCGTTCTTGCTATTTATTCCTGGTATCGTGTCAACTATTCTTACCTTTGTGGGTACCTCCCAAGGTGGGGGAAGAGTTGCACTATCAAATGTCGCCAGTTGTAGTTCTTGCATGCTGAGCTCTTCTTGTAGGGTTTTGATGTGGTGTACAGAGCTCTTCCTCTCTGGATTCGGGCTGAGTATCCGAGTGTGAGCCTTTCTCTTAGCGGGTGTTCTGGGAAGTATTTGGCTTTAACTGCCAAATTTAAGAACTTGAGGTCTCTTCTATCTGTGAGGGTGGGTTGCTTCGTAAGGGTTTCAAGATTTTCCAGAGTTGTTGACCTCATTGACCCTGTAATTATTCTTAGTCCATGGTTTTGGACTGATAATACTTTGTGGAAGTTTGTGGTTGCGGATGTGCAGCTGGTTATGCCATATTCCAGTACTGGCCTGACGTAGTCCACATAGAGGTTTGGCAGAGTTTTGTGATCTGCTCCCCACACTGATCCTGTAATCTTTCTCATGAGGCATAGTCTCTTAAGGCCCTTCGTTGTGTAGGATTCTATCTGTGGTCTCCATGTCAGCTTTTTGTCTTTGACCAAGATATGTTGGGGTTTCATCGGGTTGAATGGACTTTGAGCTGAAGTGTGTGTTCTTCATTTTTTGAGAGAGTGAAGATTGTGTATTTTGTTCTTTGTGCATTTATTTTCATTCCCCAATCTGCTGCCCAGTTGCTGATGGTATCAAGGGCTTCTTGCAGCCTATATTTTGCAATTGGTAAGGAGTTTGAACGGGACCGTCATCCGCATATATAGAGGCTTTGACTCCTTTTGGCATATTCAATGTCACATCATTAATGAAGATGTTAAAGAGTGTTGGTGAGAGGACACTTCCTTGCGGTACACCATTTTTTATCTTTTTTTGTTTGCTTTTTTGGCCATTAACCTGCACTCTTGCATGTCTGTTTGTGAGGTAGCTCTTTAGCCATTTTGAGCTTCTTCCTTTTATTCCGCATCTGTAAGCCTTGAGGAGCAGTGCCCTTTTCCAAACTCTGTCAAACGCTTTTTCGAGGTCAATCCAAACCGCTACTGTGTGTTCCCCTTTCTGGAATCCGTCCTCTATCTATTGCGTAATAGCTGCCACCTGTTCTTCTGTAGACCTATTTTTCCGAAAACCAGCTTGTTGTGGGATGATTACTTTGTTTGCTTCTAACATCCAGGTTATGCGGTTATTTATAATCCTTTCCATGATCTTGCCCATGCAGCTAAGGAGACTTATAGTCTGTAGTTTTCAGGCTGGGTTTTGTTCTTCCCTGCTTTTAGGTTAGGAATTATGGTAGCTTCCTTCCACGAGTTTGGGAATACTCCTGACTTCCAGCTATCATTGAATAGTTTCAACAGTCTCTTCTTGGCCTGTCTTCCCATGTTTAGAAGGAGTTCGTTGGTTATTTCATCAGGGCCAGGGGAGCTCTTCATTTTTAGACCATTCAAAGCTTCATCTAGTTCGGCTTGGTTTAGGTCTCTGTCAAATTCAGACGACTCAGTTTTAGTTTGGTCAGTAGCTCGTTTCAGCTGTTTTTGGATTTGTTTCTTTCTTGCTTGATTAACTTCTATGCTGCTTTGCAAGCCTATATTTTCGATTAATAGATTTGCAGCCTCTTTGCCATTTATTAATTTGTTGCCTTGTTCAAAGGTGATAGGTTTGTGACGTTGCTGGTCTTCTGCTAGAGTTTTCGCAAGTTTCCAGAGTTTTTGTCCACTTTTATCCATGTTAATGTTTTCGGTTTTCTCCTGCAAGGCTTTTTTCTTGGCTGAGTTAAGTTCCATCCTTAGCATTGCACTGAGTTTTTTTAGTTTTATGTTATTTTCGATGGATGGGGCTGCCTCAACTTTGTCCCTCGCATCGCATAGTTCCATTTCGAGGCGGGCTATTTCAGGGTTCCAAAATGGCCTGTAATCCCTTCTTGCTCCTCTCGGTATGCTTTCCTTTGCTGCTTTTAGTAAGGTCCGTGTGAACATTTTTACTGCCTTTTCAACACGGGTTATGGAGAGGTTTATTTGAGAGGTGTATTTGTCTATGAGGGAGGCGTATTTTTCCCAGTCTGCCTTTTTTTAATTCAATCTAGGGAGAGGTATAGTGTCTGTAGTTTTGAAATTCATGTCTATCTCCAAAAGAATTGGTCGGTGGTCAATTCCTCCCAGTTGGTTTATCACACACCTGCTCGTTGCAGCTGCGATGTTGTTAGTTGCAAAGGCTAGGTCCAGGGTTGTGGTTGTCCTCCAGGTTCTTGAGTAGAATGTGGTGGGATCATCTGGTTCATTTATAAGCTGTAGGCCCCTCTCAGCCTGCCACAGCTCCACTTCCTCTCCCCTACTGTCCAGCTTGCTGTAGCCCCATGATGGGGAGTGCAAGTTAAAGTCTCCCACTACACAACAATCATTTTCCGGGATGTGGATATCTTGGAGATTTAGGTCTATGTCGTTAGGGCAGTAGTAATTTACTAGCCTAAAATTACGGTGACCAATTTGTATTTGCAAACTCATAATTTCGGCCTGATCTGTTTGCCTTGTTTGCAGATCTGTGGTTGGTATGTCATTTCGTACCATGATTAAAATGCCTCCCTTTTTCCTTGTTATGCTATCTGCTCTAAAAATCTGGTAGCCCCTTATGCTAAATCTCAGGTTTTGGTTAAGGTGCGTTTCCTGAATGCAGGTGATATCAATTTTTTCATCTAGCATTTTCTTTGTAAATGCAACTTTCTTGTTAAGGATGCCTTCAGCATTCCACTGTATGATTTTTAGAGTTTGGGCATTTGATTTTGTTTCCGCAGTGTTCTTGGTTGTCATTTTTTGTCTTCTAACATTACCACCAGTCGCATGGAGTCGGCCCCTCCAAGTAGGGCCAGGTGCTCTGCAGGCCTGGCGGGAATCCACAAGAGCAGCACCTCTTTCAGTTGTCATATGTCGATTTACAATTGTATGAGGAGGTAGTGCATGAGGTTTCTTTTCTGGTGTTACCAGGACTATTTGCACCTTTCGGTGAAACCTCTCCGACTTCTGCTAACTTTTTGTATTCAGGGTTTGTTCCCTTTATTCTTTGGAGTCCAACCTCCTACCACAAGACAGTGGGGTTCTGGCTCATCTGCCCTCTTGGTCGTTGAGAAGCTTGGTCTTCTTCATCCGCCCTTGAGACCATTGGCCGGTTTTCACCTGTTACCCTAGGCAGGGGCCCTTTGACAGTGTGCTATCAGCCGGACCAGCTGAACACTGGTTTTTTAACGAGGTTGTTACTCCTCCCCCTCCTCCTTTCTCATCCTGGCTTGAGACAGGCCATGGCGATGTTGGGGTAACCCCCTAAACTTTTTTGGGGGTTTATTTATCTCTGAAGAGCGAGCGTGGCAATCGAGAGTGTAAAGCTAGGATTGTTAAGTTTACTTTGTCGAATGCCTTCAAAAATTACTATGAATTACAGCAACTTGATGTTTCCTATCAAATGCTTTTAAAATTTAATTTTGGTAAGTTTTTAATGGTGGGAAGGTCTCAGGCCACAGGGCCCGCAATACACTCGCACAGCTCAGGTTTTTAATGGTGGTATGGATTAATTTTTGTTAATAGTCAATATTGCTCATTGATAATAATGTTTTTACTGTGATCTTATAAAGTCATTGATTTATTTTTCTAATTTTAAGGGATGAATCATATTTTAGATACTGGTCTGTAGTTGTCATTGGCGGATCCAGGGGGGGCTGTGGGGGCTGTAGCCCCTCCCCCTTTGGAAATGTTTTGTAATTTAAAGCTAGAATTTAATTTTAATAAAAATAAGAAAGTAAGGTAAAGAACAAATAATATGCAAAAAAAGATGAATTTCAGTTGTGGGAAAGACATATATACTGCAGCCCCCCTTTTCAACCGGCCGGATTCGTCCATGGTAGTTGTCAGGGTATTATTTATTACCAATTATAAAAATAGGAGTGACTTAACTTGTTTTCCAAATTACAAATTAAACAAGCAGTTGATATGTTTGTCTAGATAATATGTGTATTGTTGTAATAGTATGAGTGGAATGCCCTCAGAATACTTTGAGAATCTATGTTTTTCAAATAGCAGTTTGAAAATATAAAATTTATCGTCTTATGTTCTATTAATATTAATTTTATAGTCATTAGAAAATTAGGAACTAAGCTAATATTTTCATGCTTAAATGATACCGATCCACAACTGCCAAGAGCCCCCCCCCCTTGACTAGCGCATCATCCAAAAAACTACTTTTTTGTATTGACTACTACTATGATTGATTGATTTCCTATTAAAAAATGAATCTCTATATCTTAAATAATTGATTAGAATCGTTAATATTATTATAAAACTTTGACAATTTCAACTTAAGGCATGATCAAAAATCCCTTCAGAATGACCATCATAATCAGTTTAACAGACAGAAAGGCTTTTGACATACTATATCAGAGATATTTTGATTGCCTATTATATTATATTAGATGATGTACAGTCCAGATTTCCTGGTCCAGTCATGTCAAATATTAGTTCTCAAAGTAAATAATTTTAGTCTTTAACAGATAATCAAAATAATAAGCCCCATATTAATGCAGTCAAATAAATATTGTAGTTTAAAGAGCCTGTTTCTTATATTAAATTACATCTATCTTCAAATTATGCATCAATATATTAAAAAATCTTCAAATGTATTTTATTGTTTATTTAGTACCTTTTAAATAAAAATATAGTTAGATTTAGCCAATCTGTTATATTCTCCGATATCAGTATCTTATTCAAGGAATTAATCAAGGAGTTTATAAATAAAACCACCCTTTTTCTTTATAGGTCAGCATCCAAGTGAATACCAAGATTTGTCTGAAGGAGGTCATGGATTTCACATTTTTCCTAACGGAACTTTGAAAATTCAACCAACTGTTCAGTCATATGAAGGATTATACTTATGTGAAGCAACCAATGGTATCGGGTCTGGTCTCAGCTCTACGGTTAGATTAAATGTTTATAGTAAGTTCTTGAATGTTTAATAATATTGAAGACAGCAGCGGTTCTGGGGGGCCTGGGAGATGATTATGGTGGGCCCCATATCGAGGGGTGTGAGGGATCGGTAAACCCTGCTCAGTGTAGGTAATTTATGAAAATTATATCCTCTTAAATCACTGTTTATAATTATCTATAAACTTTTTGACAGTTACAGTGCGATTTAAATAGTATACAACTTTCAGGAAGTGCAAATCACCCAGTTCCCCCCCCGTCGCTGGAACACCCACTGATTAAAGATACTGAGATATAATTCTATCCATTAGTTTTAAACCTCCATTCAATACATTACAATATTTATTTTCAGATCCCCCAGAATTTGAAACAATATCTACTGAAGAAAGAGTAAGACGTGGTCACAGCCAAATACTAATTTGTGAGCCAAAAGGTGATTTACCAATAAAAATTACTTGGAATAAGCAGTCCTCCATTCAAATGAATCCAAGGTATTTTTTTTTTATTTTTTTTTCTTAAGATGCCTAATGTAATATGCTACAAAAGTGAAAATTCATGATTAATAATGATATATCTATATAATATTTAGACTGAGATTTGGAGTGGTGTCTGATATAAAAAAAGGACTTCCTTTAGTTATCAGTCCTCGAATCTGACAGATATTGTCTTAGAAAGTTTTTTGGGTGGATCCTAGAGGTAATAGAAAAGGTGTTCAGTAATAGAAGAATAGTTTCGGTGGTAAATAGCAGTCCATTTCTTTTAGGTGCTACCATCAAACATCAACTACCAAATTGTTTAAAGAAGGCAAGTTTATCTTCTTGACCTCATTCTCAAAGAACTACAGAACTTCTAGCTAAAATTTTCTAAGAGGGCAAACTCGTTGAAGCGCATATGAGTCTACACCGGTGATAGGTGAAGGCCCCAAGGGGGAGGGAGAGGGAGAGGGTGAGGGGGAGAGAGAGGGTGAGGAAGAGGGAGAGGGAGATAGATAGATAGACAGATGCTTTATTGCCTTAAAGCCTTAGGCCCTTTCTTACAGACAAACATATGAAAATAACTACAACAATGAATGATAAATAATACATTTAGTATGATTGAGTAAAAACTAAATTATGATGAGAGCTTATAAATAAATCATACTCATAAACATAAAGATTCATCTCATTTTCACTCCTTTTTTCCTTTCTCTAATCTATTTTTCCTTATATAGGGGAATAAAGTAAAACTATACTTCTAAAAACGAAAAAAGAAAAAAAAAAGAAGTAAGATCCAAAAAAAAAAACTCAGAGTAAAAAAAATAAATAAATACAAAAAAAATAAAAAATAATAATGAAAGTGATAATTATCGGTGAAGGATGAATGTACAAGGAAAAGGGGTTGAAGGAAGAGGATTGGGTATTGGAAATGGATGGGAAAAGTTAAGGTGCACCCGACCGGCCTGTGTCCAAGAATCGCCCGAGGCAAACCTTGCGGAAGAACCTCTACTGGAAGCTTGTTGAGCTCTCTCGCTGCCGCAACATGGAAGGCGTTCCTCATCATCTCAGTCCTACATGCCGGTATCCGGAATCTGCTCTGCAGCCTCTCGCTATTTACTACTTCAAAACTATTGCGCAGGTCTTCGGGAGTTCCAGAGTTAAGGATCCTTCTTGTGACACACATCAGGTTGAGCCTCCTATATTCCTTAGCTTGTAGCCAGAATAACTCTTTTATGTAAGGACTAATGTTTTCATCTCTTTTAAAGGGGAGGGAGAGGGAGATGTTGGTGGCTGGGTTTTTCCTTAAGATTCGGCCTTGGCCTCCTCTTCAGGTCCACCCTCCTTCCTCCCAGTCATCACTGAACATGTCTCTGAGGGGCCCTCTATAGTTTCAGCCATCTCTTCAGATGTCTATATCATTTCTCCTTCTAAAATGGTTGATGGTGATTGCTCTTGCCCAGTACTTTTGATGTGCCTGAAGTAGATCATCTTCATCCCGCAACCAACCTTCATGCCTCTTTGGCTGCGGGATGAAGATGTTCTACTTCAGGTCTTGAGGCATTCCAGGCTGGGCTCCAAGATTTTGAAGATGGCGAAGAAACCCTTCTCCATCTCCTTCATGTAGTGTAGCCTCCAGTTTGAACCCTTTAACGCCTGTAGACTGATATATCAGTTCGAGCGCGCAGTCCCTGGGGCCTGTAGACTGATACATCAGTTCGAGCGCTGCGGTCCCTGTGGCCTGTAGACGGATATATCACTTCCGCCCGCTTCAGCGTTAGAAGACTGAAACTGTGGACCTTATTTTAATTGATTTCTTAACTCTTTCCATTTCACTATTGCACTAGGATAAAACCCCCATCAGTCAGCACCTTAAGAGATGTTTTTGTGGCTTCTTTTAGAACAAAAATTGAATTTTTACTCATGCTATGTATCAGACTGGGTACCAGTGTACTATTAAAAATACCCAGCAGTTTTAGTCTAAGTAATTTGTGTAATCATCCTAGACAATATTTAGATCCATTTAGTAAGGCTTCTTATATCCTGGATTGATTAAATTTTAGTAATGAATAGGGTTAGATATACCTTATGAGATATCAATAGTTTGCATTTTCAACGAACAATTCAATGGTAAAGTTCAAATTTCAATAAGTTCAATAATAACAGAGATGATCAGGAAACTAGAGCCTTAATCAAATAAGGATGCTTGGCATCTGGACAGGCCCAATGCTTCGTTTATGCAGACGACATTGTGGTAATAGCAGACAATGTGAATTCTCTCCAAGTTGGAGTGGAGGAGTGGTCTGAGGAGCTTAAGAGAAGAGGACTCGCCATAAATCCTGGTAAAAGCAAGGTTATGCAGGTAGGACGAGAGGAGGTGGAGCTCAGGATTGTGTGTGAAGGACACCAACTGGAGCAAGTTGATATTTATGAATATCTGGGGACTCTCTTTAGTCGAGATGGGAAGCTAGACCAGGAAGTTATGCATCGAGTGCGTAAAGCTAACCAGGTCTTCTTCCAAATCTCCAGAACACTGGTTGGCAAGCAAGAGGTGAGCAAAGAGGCGAAGCTCCGCATCTTTAAATCTGTATTCCTCCCGGTCCTGCTATATGGTGCTGAGAGCTGGGTACTCTTAGACAAGAATGCCTCACGAGTGACGTCAGCAGAAATGAGGTATCTCAGAAGAGTTGCTGGGAAGACAAGACGAGACTGCGTGAGGAACAGCACAATCAGAGATACTCTTGGAGTTCGACATGTAAGAGATGTCATAGAGGAACGCCAGCTCAAGTGGTTTGGGCATGTCTGCAGGATGGGGGACGAGCGTAGAGCAAGGTGGCTAATGGAGGCCAGACCAAGGGGGCAGCGACCGGTTGGACGCCCAAGAATTTCATATAATAGTTATATGGACAGACTCGGTCGAGAGCGGGGATCGACCCTAGAGGAGATGAAAAGGAAGGCCCAGGACAGGGACACTTACAGGAAGTGGGCCGAGGCTACTCCACGCTTAACAGCACTAAGGAGATAGAGAAAGAAGAAGAAGAAGAAGAAGGCATCTGGGAGAAGAGTTAGATCGAAAGAGATCCAATAAATCACCAACATCCGCAGTGACCAACCGAAGGTGTCTTTCTCTGAAACAACCGTTAGAATAAATATATATATATATAGTCCCCACCTTATCTTGTTTTTGTTAATTACGAGATTAATAGTAAATTTGAAGCCCATACAAGTTTTCAGGTGACATAACCTAATTAAGCCCTACAATCCTATCAATTTAGTTTTCCCAGAAATCTTTTTAAAGATTTTTCATCGTGGATGAATATTTTCTCCCACCTTGGCATCTCTGGACCAAACTGAGAGAATACGGAGATTGTGTGGGGAAGACTTGACAAGTGCGGACGTCAGTTCTGTCTTAAAGTTTTTTCTTTGTGCACTTTGATTTTTTTTCTTTTTTTACATGAGTGAGTGTAAAGCAGTGCTATGCTAATATATATATAAACGAGTAGGTGGTGTTAAACACATGAGGTCCGGATATAAGATGCTTTACCTATGCCTTACTTAGAAGATGTAATGAGGAAACATTCCTATAGCCACCAATGGGGAGATCGACAATTAGAAGACTACCAGTCGATAAGTACCCTGTAGAATATTTCTGTTCTATTTTTTTTTTTATCTATAAAAATTATTGCAGAGGTCATATATAACAAAATTGTAAACTATGATGGCTGTTGTTTAGTGTTTCCCGAGCTCAATAGTTTAGTTATCAATTTTATAGTTTCATATACAGTAGAGTCTCGGTAATCCGAACTAATGATTGCACACACTGATACGGATTAGCAAAAATTCGGATTAGTGGAACATGGAAAAAAAAAGTACATATAAAGATTATACATATGCATTTGCATGTATGTATTTAAAAACTGAACAACAATGCTGAACAATGAAAGAAAACAGAAACTAAATGTATATTAACTTTTCTATTAATCAAATATATTTTATAATGCTATTATGAATTTTATAGTGCTAGAAATTACACTTAATGATACAGGACTACATCATAATGATAAACTAATGGTTTATTTTTTAAAATAGTAGTCCATTATCGTTTTCTGTTTTGATTGCGCAATTTTGAGACTCATTGCATGCGATCGTAGTTGCATTACCTGATGTAATGGTATATTGTTTTCTGACGCCCAATCCAGACATTTATTAAGACTTTGAACAGCATCAGAATGTGTCACAACAGTTTGCCATTCACACTGCTCCTCTTGGTCCTCATCGTTTCTCCCATCTTCCACAAATCGCTGGACAATCTCGTCATCAGTTAAAAATTCATCCACGTCATTTTCATTTTTACCGACAGCCCACTCTCTGGTTTCGTCTTCTGTAACCTCTCCTCCTTGCGATATTTTACACAACAGATTAGTAATAGATTTAATATTATCCCCGGTTTCTTCATTGTCGACTTCTTCCAAAGCATTATTACCAATATGGCCTTCAGGGACCAATAAATGTGATAGCTCTGGCCATAATTTCTTCCATGAGGCTTCTATTAGTTTTGTGGATACTGAATTCCATGCTTCAGCAAGGTTAAAAACCACATCTTTCAAATTAACTGATTTTAGAGATGTTAATACGTCCTTATCCTCGGATAAAATTTGCATCAATAGTTTTTTTCTATAATGAATTTTGATACATTGTAGGACATGTTCGTCCATCGGTTGAATAAGAGGAGTGCAGTTCGAAGGTAAAAACATTGTCATGATGTCTCCGTCGTCAGTTTTAAGGATTTCCTCGTCTGGGTGACCTGGGGCATTGTCAAGGATTAATAATGCTTTTGGCGTAATATTAAGTTCTAAACTTTTTTTTTTCACTGAGGGGACAAAATCTGTGAAAAACCACTCTGTGAACAAAGCCCCATCAACCCAAGCTCTTTTTTGTGCTTTGTAGATTACAGGTAATGGACTAAATTTAAAGGCTCGTGTTTTTTTTGATTTACCAATAACCAATAAATTTAACTTGTGACTGCTACTTGCATTAGCACATGGCATAAAGGTTACCCTCTCCTTACTTATTTTATGCCCTGGGGCTGACTCCTCATTGTTGTGAGCTAAGGTTTTCTTTGGCAAGACTCTCCAAAATAAACCGCTCTCATCAGCGTTATAAACTTGATGAGGACTCAAATTCAACTTTTCTATAGTTTCCCTCAGCTTCTTTTTAAATGGCTCAACAGCTGTAAAGTCACTGGATAATTGTTCCCCAGTAAGTGCTAATGGTCGAATACAATGCCGCTTTTTGAATTTATCAAGCCAACCAATGCTGGCTTTAAAGTCGTTATTTTTATTTAGTTTTTGATAAAACATAATTGCTTTCTCGTGTAAAATTTCCCCAGAAATTGGGGTTCCTTTTGCTCTCTCTTGAAGGAACCATGTAAAAAGAGCTGTTTCCATAACAGGATAATCACTTGATTTTAATGTCTTTCTCTTACCTGGGCCTTGATCTGTTGAAGATACAAACTTTAGAATTTCTTCCCTTTTTTTTTTAATGTCCGTAACAGTGGATTTTCCGATTCCGAAATTACTAGCAATGGTTGTGGCGGCTACTCTGGAATCTAATTGATCTATAATTTTTGACTTATCGGCAAGCGACAGGGTTGTGTGCTTTCGCTTAGACATGCTGGTAACATTAGTTTAACACAATGACAATAATAGGGGTGTTCCGAACAGACTGAAATCCCGAACTGAACTGAGCTATACTACCCTATACTAGACCGACTTCCGCCGGCACTTCCGAGAAAATTAAATAGCAATGGATAAAGTTCAGTTCTGAGAAGTGGTGAGTCTACATTTCCCTCCTGTGTTTTGGATTCTAAGGAAACCCCGACAAAAGATCCATGTCACGAATATTTTTTTTTTTACAATTAAAAAAAATAAACCTGATGCCGGTTCGGTTTACTGGGAATTCGGAATAGAGTGGGTTCGGATTACAGAGACTCTACTGTATATATTAAATAGTTAATTCATTGGCATATTGAGATTCATTGAGTATAATCTCTAATAGTAGTTTTCATGTTTTAATGTTAACGCAGTCTCGGCCTACCTCTCTCCCTTCTTCCACCTGGGTTCCCTTCCATTATCATTTTTGGAAGGCGCTCATTTCTCATCCTCTGAACGTGGCCTAGCCATCTTATCCTTCTCTTCTTTATGGTGGCAACTATGTCTGGTCCCTCGTACAAGTTCTTCAACTCTTCGTTCGTCTTCATTCTCCAGAGATTCCCTTCTTTAGTCGGGCTGTAGATTTTTCGGAGAATTTTTCTTTCCCAAATATTAAGTATTCTTTCCCCACTTAAAGTAAACGTCCAGGATTCGCTGCCGTATGTTACCACTGGTTGCAAAATCGTCCTGTAGACTCTTACTTTCAGATCCCTGGGTATGTCTTGACTACGGAAGATTTTCATCAGCGACCAGTAGCATCTGTTTCCAGCTATATTTTATTATCTTCCATTATGACCGTACCCAGATACTTAAATTTGGGTACCCTCTCGAAGCGATATCCAGCCCCTTCAATATACCTACTCTCAGCTTCCCCTTTGGTGGTTACCATATATTTCGTTTTTTCCTTATTTATGGCCAGCCCAGTTTTCCTTGCAGCTTCTACACTCTCTTCAAATGCTCCCAGCAGTGCATTAACAGTTCTACCTGTTATAACAACGTCGTCCGCAAATGCTAGATGTTGGGTCATTCTGTCATATATGCATCCTCCAGTTTTTGTGCGGATCGTTTCTGTGCGCGCTACTGTTTCCAACAACATATTAAATAATACTGGGGAAAGATGGTCTCCCTGTTTAACTCCTTTTTATATGTGGAATTCCTTTGACACTCCTCCTTGAATTTTTACGATTCCCTTGCTGTCCTGCAGGGTCATCCTGATAAGCCTGATGAGCTTTATGGGGCATCCCAACACTTTTAATTTTTCATACAGTATATTTCTATCTATACTGTCATAAGCCTGTCTATAGCCTATAAAGAGGTGATGTTGCCCGACATTCCACTCGTAGCACTTTTCAAGCATGATTCTCATGCAGAATATGTGGTCTATTGTAGACCGGCCTGGGCGGAATCCGCACTGGTACTCTCCAAGGACATCTTCCGCTATCTTTGCAACTCGCTTCATAAGTAAGATTGCCAACACCTTGTATATACCTTGTACTGAGCAATGCAATGCCTCTATAGTTGTGGCAGTCTAGTTTGTCCCCTTTTTTATGAATTGGTAAAATGACAGCCACCTTCCATTCTTCAGGCATTTCTTCTTTCCTCCATATATCAAGTATTAGTTCATAGATCTCTTTATGTAGTGCTTCTCCTCCTGATTTGAACGCTTCAGCAGGGATTCCATCAATGCCTGGTGCTTTATTATTCTTAAGGCTTATGATAACATCTTGCACTTCTTCAGGATCTGGAGGTTCCATATCTACATCTTCCTGATCTACTCCCAGTTCCCAGCCCGTTTCTTCCGTGCTTAAATTTGGGTTAAACAGTTCTCTGAAATATTCTTGCCACCTAACAATAACTTGCTCCTCACCTGCCAAGAGTCTGCCTTCTCTATCTTTTATAAAACATGTGCGGGACTGGAATCCTCTTTTTATTGCTTTTACTCGACCATAGAAAGCGTTATTTCTTTTCTTTTCAAATTTCTCTAGCATTTTTTGCAGTTCTTCCCTCTCCTTTTGTCTTTTTTTACGTCTACAGAGCTGTTTAACTATATCCCTTTTCTCTCTGTATTCTTCACTGGTCTTTCGGGTACATCTTTGCAGCATCTTTGTATACGCTTTTGTCTTCTCTTGTACTGCCATTTGGCATTCTTGGTCGAACCAACTGTTCTTTTCCTCTTTTATCTCGAAGCTTTGTTTCGAAGCTATTTTGACAGCGTTCCTTATTCGGATCCATTTGTTTTGTATATTCTCTTCTTCTGTTTTAGGAGATATATTTGTTAATAGTTCTTCTTCTACCTTTACTTTAAACTGCATACGTTTTTCAGGGTCTTCCAGTACTTCCGTATTGAATCTGCACCGTGCTTTTTCTGTTTTCCCTCTTGTTTTAATGGCTATTCTTTGTTTGTACTTTACACGTACCAGATAATGATCACTTGAACAATCTGCACCTCTGTAGCTCCTCACATCTTCAATATCGCTTTGGTGCCTGCTATCGATCATTACGTGATCTATCTGGTATCAAGTTTCTAGGTGGATATTTTTATGTCTAAAGGCAGTACTGGATATCTTCATGTTCTTGCTTGAGGCAAAGTCTGCTATTCTATATCCATTATCATTACTTTGATCATGAAGACTGTATTTTCCTACTCCCCTTTCCATGTTTCCTTCTTTCCCAATTTTACTGATGAAATCTCCCAGCACAATTTTTACATAATATTTGGGGATTTCGTCAAAGGTTCTTCCTAATTGTTCATAGAACGCCTTCTTGATCTCATCCGCTTTATCTTCTGTGGGAGCATGAACACTAATTAGTGATATATTGAAGAATTTTCCTTTTATCCTTAAAGAGCATATTCTTTCATTAACTGCTTTGTAGTCCAGAATAGCCTGTTTGATACTCTTCTTTACCATAAAGCCTGTTCCAAATACATTTTCCTCATGACCACTGTAAATAGTAGGTAACAACTCTTAAAAAATATATATTATATAATTTAAAAATGTTATAAAATAAACATAATATATATAACATTTAATAGAGCAGTTCTAAAAATTATATGTAAGTATGTATACGTTCCTACACGTATTTTTTTAATTTTAGGGTTCTTTTTGGGTTTTTCCAAATAAATTTTACCTGCACCTTATTCCTTAGTCAAATACGAACAAAGGGCGAACTCTTTGGTCTGTTTTCTGGCTTTAAAAAGTATTTAGGCCATCGGGTATGGCAGTCAGTCTTAGGTCTCAGGCCACAGGGCCCGTAATACACTCGCACTTCTCAGACGCTAAAGGGTTAATGTTAGTGACTGCTTTATTTTGTACCCTTAATCTCTTTTGGAGCACTTCTTCAGATGGAGCTTTTCCTGGTAAGAAAGCTCCAATCTTGACTACTTTCATTGACTCCTTTGTATCACAGACTCGAAGAAGCAGGTCCTCTTTCATCTTGATACTCGGAATGATTTAATTAAGCCACTGTCTAGTGTGTTCATCTAGGCACGATATGATACAGCCTCCTCTATTAACACTGGCTCCATTAAAGAGTGGCTGATCGTCACTCTCCTTGACTATTTTGTCAACCTTTTCAGTAATCATTTCTTGCAAATCCTCATAATGCTCCCGGGTCAGTTGTGTGTGTGGATAGTTCGCGAGGACCTACGCAACCAACTGCCCTTTTGCAGCAAGGGCGTAGTTTAATTTTTGGCCTGATGTTTCTCTGGGTTTCTTAGCAGCTGGTGCTGAGGTTCTTGGAGAGGATCTAGACCTTTTGACAGTTGTTTGTGCTCTAGTGGGTTGCTTTTGAGGCCTTGCAGTGTTGGCTGCTGGCCTTGTTCGTTTTCCAGGCCCTGTTGGGCCCTTGCATCCTTGGCCTGGCGCTTTAGGGGAGGTTCCCTCTTGTCCGTATGTTGGCTCAGCTTTTGAGCATCTCCCTTGGTCAGGACTGCTTTGTCTGCCGGGCCTGGTTGGGCCCTTGCATCCTCAGCAGCTCCTTCTTGGGATGGCTCCGTAACAGCTGGTAGGTTAGACAGGATTTAGGCTTTTGCCTTCCTCCTGTTGCACCTTTCATGTTCTTTGAGGACCCGCCGTGGCCGAGGCCTCCTACTGGTCCACATTGTGGCGTGTTAGGCTAGTTTCTGTCTTATTCCTAGTTGTTGTCATTGGAGCCAGTGAAGCAGCAGCTACAAGGGCTGCATGCTTCTCCAGTACTCCAGGTCTGTTCGTCTCAATTTGTAAGCCTTGTACTTCGTCCATCAGTGTCAACAGACAATTTGTCCAGGGTGTCTGAGTTGATGTCTGATATGTTTAATAGCTCCGACTGGTGCAAATCCTCGTCAGATAATGGATTTTCATCCAGGAAGAAAAATTTATTTGGTTCTGACATTGATTTATTCCCATTCTACGTATGGCTATCCGCCAGGTTATACCCCCATCTCAGTGCTGTTAATGCTAAGAGAGACTAAGAGTCCCGTAGTTCCGTCCAGAAATGCTTCCTTCATGGGGAGAATCTCAACCCGCTTTCCAGCATTCCAGGGTCCTACTGCTCTGGTCTCGGACCTCCTATGCTCCATTACATTGGCACCAATGCGTGTGCTTGCCAAGCAGGGTTCTCCACGACACTTGTAGGATGGAATCCACAGCCTTACCATCCCCATCCATGTCGCTTCACAGGCTCGTTTTGTCATGTTTTTATTGTCTGTGTGTTTGCTGTGGTGCACAGTGCGTTATAAGTCCAGACACGCCAGATTGTGGTGTGAAGCGGGTTCTGCTTCACATTATATTTAAACTTTCCTGAGAGGTTCAGCTTAACTCTTAGTAGAGCCACCTAGAAGAACCCCGCCTCTGTCGTTCGCAAGTTATAGAAAACTCCCCAAGGGGTACCACGAGAATGTGACAGTAGGTGTTGATGGGTATTGGGTCAGCGGAGACCACTAAACAGTGAGTTGGGCACTATTGTTTAGTGTTCTCTCATGAAGTGAGTAAGACTCCCATACTCGTCTAACGCTTTAGCTTCCCCTTTACCCCACTCATTTACCCCCCTTCTGAACTTGAATTTTAATTACCATAAATTCTCCTAATCTTTGCTATAATATTATATGTTTATTAATAAAAGTAGATTAAGTTTAGTATGTTTTCTTAGGTTTGAAGTCAGAGAGAGACAAGTGCGTGGAGGAATGATATCTGAATTGCTTATAGAAAATAGTATTAAATCTGACAGTGGTCAATACACCTGTATCGCCTCAAATCCTTATGGAACTGCGCAAAGGACATTTTTGCTTCAGGTTGAAGGTATTCTAAATAATAAAAAATTATTTATTCTAATGATTTAAAGGTGTGTAATAGTCAACTGTTTTTCTTTACGATAGGTAGAGTAAGAGTCAAGATTTTCAGTTTGATCTTTTTTTATTTTGGGTAGCCAACATTTCAATCCCTACATGTGGATCATCATCAGAGCTTCTGAGTCCGAGTAATAATGAAATAAGTGAAATGAAAAATAATTTTATTATCCTGGGACTGTTGTCCCTTTAGAATAAATTAATTATACATAAAGGAATCTAGCCAGTGTGGCCGTGTGTGATGATATTAAATATTTACAGATACAGTGTCATATATACAAGTGAATAATGTAAAACTAAAATAAAAATAAAAAACAGAAACAGAAGCAGTGCATTCCTTCATGCCAAAGTAATCTGTAGGTACAAAAAGCGAGAAAAAAAAATAATAAAATAAATAAATAAGAGGAGGAAAGAAGATAAAAATATTTGGAGACAGCTGAGTAAAATAAAAACAATTTGAATAAATTGATAACTTAGTGTCTGGTAGCGGCTGTATTAACCAGAATTATTTCTAAAGAGCCATTGTGTTACATCAGTGTTCATCTGAATTGTGAGTTGAATAGGAACTCGAAGAAGAGGGATTTGAAAGTGGAAGCCGATGGAGCATGTCGGATACTGGGATAGAGTTCCAGAGGGATGAGGCTTGCATTATGAAGGATTTTTCATGAGTATCAGTTCGGTGGGGTGGAGGATAGAGATCGGACGTACCGGATCTGGTTGGCCGAGATTGGATGGATGATTTAAATTGTAAGCTCTGTAGGATATAGGAGGGTCGTTGAGTTCTCATGGCCGGGAATAAGAAGGAAGCCAGTAGATATTGACGGCAATGGGAGGGGTAGAGCCACTTCAACTCGGCATAGCACTGGGTTATATTGATTGAAGGTAACGCCTAAGTTTTTAACGGAATTGTGGAATGAGATAGGTGAGTTGTTCAGGACTAGATTTGGAGCAACAGGAGTTGATTTGAGGAGAGAAGGAGATCCAATCAAGATGGTTTTCGTCTTCTCGGCGTTCAGAGTGTTTGTTGAGGTTTGCCCAAGCACATATTCTGTCGAAGTCTTCCTGGAGTTTTAGGATGGCGTCAGAGGAATCAGCAGGGTGAAAGGAGAGGTAAATCTGAATGTCATCGGCATACGTATGGTATTGACAGTGA
The DNA here is from genome assembly GCA_911387785.2 of Aelia acuminata. Classification (NCBI taxonomy): domain Eukaryota; kingdom Metazoa; phylum Arthropoda; class Insecta; order Hemiptera; family Pentatomidae; genus Aelia; species Aelia acuminata. Next base: position 169,154,358 of record OU426980.1, read on the forward strand.
TGGATGGAGGATGGAAGGTCATTAATATAGATAGAAAAAAGAGTGGGGATAAAGAGGAACCTTGAGGTACTCCTTTAGACAATGGTAGAGGCTTTGTCGGAGGTTTGTTGGGGACTACAAAATATTGGGAGCGATTGGTGAGGAAAGATTGGAACCAGTGAAGGGCTTTAGAAGACATGTGGAAGTTTTTAAGTTTGCTTAGAAGGATATTATGGTCCACTGAGTCAAAGGCTTTGGTGAAGTCGAGGAGAATAAGGATGGTGAGTTTCTTTTGGTCTATAGCTGTGTGAAGGTCTTGGGAAATTTTTATGAGGGCGGAGTGAGTGGAATGATCAGGCCTGAAACCAGACTGAAGACGGTTCAGAAGGTTGTTTTGCTCAAGATATTGGGATAGTTGTGCCTGAACTAAATGTTCCAATGGTTTGGATAGGTTGGATAATAGGGAGATGGGCGGAAACCATTGAGGGTTTCTGGAATGGAAGTTTTTTAATGGACATAGAAGAGCAGTTTTCCAGGTACTGGGAAAAGTGGCACTTTTCAGGGAAAAGTTGTAGATATAATAAAGGATAGGGAGAATGAAAGGAAGTGAAGCTTTAATAGATTTAACTGGGATGTTATCTGGTCCGAAATTATTTGTTTGGGATTTGCGAATGGATTTAAGCAGGTCATCAGGGGTAATATGGGAGAAAAAAAAGTTTTTGGGGTTAAATGGAGAAGGAACAAGAACTGGAGTTGGTGTTTGGAGAGGATGAGTGGTGATGGAGACAAAGTGGGAGTTGAGTGCATCGGCTGAAATAGGAATTGATTGGTTTTGAGTGGGTTTACCTAAGGACAGTTTACGGAGAATTGCCCATTTAGCTTTGGAGTCGGGGGAGCTGTATAAGGATTGCTGGAAGTAGTTGGATTTGGCGCAGCATATTAGGGTCCAAAAAAGGCCCCTTCCTCATTTCAGCCCCATCAGAAATTTTAATAATGAACTGCTTACCTGATATTAAAGAATACTTGTTTCTTATTAAACATGATTTTAATCAAAATGGTTAAACCTATTTTTGAGAAAACCGAAAAAACGTAAAAATGGGAAAAAACATTATGAAATAAAGTGCCCCATCCATTTGATCATTTTTGATGAAATTTTCGTTGTCATATCACGGGCATATACATACATCAAATACCCAGGTTTATCAAAATCGTTAGAGCAGTTTTTGACAAAATAAAAAAAAAATGTAAAAATGGGCAAACAGTTATGAAATAAAGTACCTCCTCTATTTGACCAATTTTGATGAAATATATACTGTCACATCGCGGGCATATACATATACCAAATAACCAATTTCAGGTTCGTACGGTTTGTTGTTTTTGGGCTAGTCTGTTCACACACGTACGCACGCACGCGCGCGCGCGCACACACACACACACACACACACACACATAACATTTCAGGGGACTTGGTTATTTAGACTCAGGGGATCCCAAAACGTGTTATGCTGATATGACTTTAGTTGACTGTATGGGAGGACCAATCTTGTGGTGTATTGACCTAGCCATGGCACGGATTGGGGAAAGACCCATAAACCAGCAATTTAAGGGGTGGGTTCTTTATAGTTACAGAGATTGAGATGGGAAAGGAAACAATAAATCCAATAAAAAAATTATAATTCTCAGTAAAATTACAAGATCTTTTATATATACATTAATCACTAGGAGAAACGATACAAATATACTTTTTTTTTTAGTTTTTAACTTTTGAAATTTGGATCATTGTTTGTTGAAGATGTAAAGTCCGTTAATATGAACTCTTACTGTTGATATTTTCAATAAGACGATGTTCTCACGCACAACTGAAGTTTTTCCATTCTATATCATTCCATTCCATTCTATATCCACTCAGTATTCCACTCTTGATTGTTATCAATGTATCAGAGGAACACCTCAGAGCAAGCTTGTGATCCTTTCCTGATGATACATACAACAAGCGGGAGCTCAGATTCCCAACTGCCACGGAGATCCTCTCAGCCGACAGACCGACGCCAACAGAGAGAGAAAAACCGTTGAATTTCGTGAAGACTCCGCGTTGCTGCCAACCGTTTTCACACAAAAATTTCAAAAAAGTTCTTGAAACTCTGATACTTTACATTTAAAATTTTAATTGAAGCTTACTGACATTTAATTAAAAGGTCTCCTATTTCAAAACATAATAATAAATCTACATACCTTTAATAATAAAAATCTGAAATCGATTCTATTTTACGGTTACCTATTCATGTAGGTTATAAACAATTATCTAAAAATATTTAAATTAATTATTTTAGGCTAACAAATAATGAAATAATCAAAAAGTGGATCTATAAAAATAAAAAAGAACTTTACAAAAAAATTTAAAAGAATCAGTGCATTAGAAGTGACAAAAAACAGTAGATGATTAGGGACTCTAATCAGAAAAAAATGATATATTAAAACACGTTCAAAAGGAAATCAAAGTTAAAAAATGCAAAGGATTATGTCCCGAACAATGGTTTTCTGGATAATTATCAAATTTTTACATTATTGATAAAAAATGAAGTTCTGAACACTGGAAGTATGAATTACATTAATCTGGCTTTGAATGTTTATAAACACTTTCCAAACGACCAAAAATAGTAATTCTAACAAACAATACCCCAATCTAACCAAAAATCCCTTAATTCCCAAATATCACTACAGTGTATTTCCGTTGAAAACCGGAAGTCGAAATTTTTTGCAATCGCAATACTTTCCCTTACTATATATTTCAAATATAGGTAAGTGAAAGTAAAAAAGATCAAACTGAAAATCCTGACTATTAATCTAATATCCTGATCTATTAATCTACCTATTCTAATGATCTGTATTGGATCAGCAGTTACTTGTTAATTTCTTTGTTTTAAATAAGATAAATTATATGAAGGTGAAAATCAGAGTTAAATTTTGGATTGAAATACTCAAACTTCAATGGTCTAATAGTATTCTTTAATAATGTACAAAGATATTGTGTTTTGTTTCTTTTGCCCCCAATAATTCAACAAGGACGTTGGATATTCAGGCCAGTTGGCTCTATGTATGTTACATCCACCAATTCCTCCATTTCCAGATATTTTTGGTTACTATTACAATCTTTAGAGTTTAAGGACCCTGATGTGATAGTGAGCTTGTAGGTTTATTTCACTGTCGGTTCTTCCACCTTTTAATTCTATTTGTCAGTCGATTTCTTGGGTCTCTTCTGCATTTCAATCTTTCATGGATTCTCACTTTTGATGCTGTATTTCCTTTTAGGAGTTTTATTCTCTTCAGCTTGACTCAGTTTTTCGAAAATATCTTCAGTGACTAGACGTGTTCTAATTAAAGTCCTCAAAGAAACCATTTACGATAAACTGAGAAACCGTATACAGTCTCTAGCCTACATTCTTACCTTTTAAAAATGCTCAGGTTTATTTAACTGGACTGAATGATTCCGATTGACTTGACACTCCAACTTTAAAGTACGGTAGTTTAACATACTTAGATTGAGCTTCTAGCTCCTAGATTTCCTGAGATTAAAACTTCCGGTTTCTTAGCAGCTTCAGACTTGGCTAATAAGCAGATCTTCACTGTAAAGTGTGCTATGCTCAGAAAGTGACCGGATAATACATTAGCACATCCGAATGTTCTCGAAGTCCGAAGGCTGTTTCTGTGGCATCTCTCTATGATCTATATGATCCCTCATATGATCCATATGATTGTTTGTGTGACTCCCTAGCTAGTTTTATGGACCCTACGGAATTAGTGAGCCTTTGAACAGTAACATGAATAGGTTTTCCGTTCCTTAATCCTTTTATATAATACTGTGATTGCAACATTATGGTTTGTTGTGGTTCCCTGTTTGTCTTATTCCTATTTATCATGAGGCAGATGGCTTTTTCCAGTACCTTGAGAGAATCAGGTGGGTTGATTACTTCTTTACATGAATGTAAGGCATACTCAAAATAAATAAATTAAATAAGTTCAATAAAAAGTTGAGTTTTGTCCTCTAGAGCATTAGAGAGGCATAAAAATGATTTGTTTTCATTTACCCTAAAGGACAAAAGTCTATGTGATAAATGTAAACACCAATTTACTCAGCATCAACAGTAGCTACATTCAAAACCAAACTCACATACTATAGATAACATCCTAAATAAGAATAGTTGATTCCACTCCCTTCGTTATTGCAGCTGCGCTGTAAAAAGAAATTCAAAAGCTTCCAACTTTAAAAGTCAATTTTATTCACAATCAAAATTATAATACTATTCAACGATCATCTGTTCAGAAAACAAGGAAAACACTTCAATATATTATCTATATAACCCAGTTAATATTAACAAGAAATTTAGCTCAGATTGTTACCTTGTGGGGCAATGTGATTAGTTGTTTCCATTTTCTCAAATTGTTACTATCCGATTTATAAATGAAATGCACTTTTAAAAAGACAGTAAGATAAGTATAATTTTCATTCTGGAATTAGTGGTCATTTTTATAAGACTTCAGATTGTCATTTTCAGAAAGCAACTTAAAAGTTGTATGTATATAATAATCAACATAGATTTCAATATTAGTAAGACTAATTTTTGAAGATGTTAAGCCTCTGTAACACTTACGATACATTTTTCAATGGCTTTTAAATAAAATGGCATTTATGCTTTTAAAATCTTTCCAGTTTAGTTATGTAGCTTTTCACAAAATAAAAATTATGGTTTTCCAGATGCACCTGGGAAGCCTTCAGAAGTGCGAGTGGTTGAAATAACAAGCCGAAGTCTAAAAGCAACATGGCGGTTGCCAAGGGATGAACAAAAAATAATTCACTATACAGTTCAATTTAAAAAGGAGTCTGGTAATTTTTATTGAACTTTTTAATTATAATTTTTTGAAATAGAGTTATGTGTATATATATATATATATATATATATATATATATATATATATATATATGTATATATATATTTATTGCTCTTGATTCATTCTCAAAAATTTAAACTTAATATTTAACAATATAATCTATCTATAGTATAAATTATTTTTATATGTCAAAAGTTTCCCGATACTATTTCTGGGCTTGGCCTATTTCGGGAGGTTATGTTACCATGATTTAAGGGGACTCTCATCGCATTATTTTCAGTTAAAAAGTGTCTTGATTAGCATTATTAGATCCCAGCTTTAGACTCCCGCTCGCTCTTCAGAGATAAATAAACCCCCAAACGGGTCCTTTTCAGTGGAGATCGGGGCCACACTAAACAGCACCATGTTGGCTTTCCTCAGAAGTAGTATCAGGAAACTATTACCCACTATTATATAAAGATGTTGGATTTGTTGGTCGGAATCCATAAATTTCAGAAACCAATGTTCGATTTTTTTTTTTTTTTTATGTTAAACCATTTCTAACATTTTGCTGTTTGTTAAATATTCTAAGCAATATATCTCAATGACAATTATTTTTTTTTAATAACTTCTGTTGATTATAAGCCACAATACCATATGGATAGTTAAGTCATACCTAACCAAGTAAATGGTAAGCCCATTGCTGCTGAAGAAAGTTTTTATTATTAGTTTATTGTGTTCGAATTGACTTGAAATTTGATTGGTTGACTGCAGCTTAATCAATCTATCAGTAATTAACCATATCCCAACAGCAAAACAAAAACAATAAAGCACTAAGCTTTAACAATTTTATTTAACTAATGAATTCTTATAAGTATCTCACAAATTTACTTTTGCCTATTTTTTTTTTTTTAAATTAGATTTATTGTTAAGTAGGTTGCTTCAATATCGTTAAGTAGGTAATTTAATTTATTCTATTATTTTTAGGTATGATTACAGATGAATGGGAAGATATTAATGTAGGACATGATAATTATGTTACTATTAGCAATTTAGATCCAGCAAGTGTTTATTCAATTAGGGTGAAAGCAGAAAATCAACTTGGTGCTGGAGAGCCTAGTGACATTATACAAGTATATATTTTTTTAACTTTTCTCAATGTAATTTTTAATTCAAAGGGAGAATAAGAAATTCTCTGGACATTTAAAAATAGTTGTATTTAAAAAAATATATAAATAAATTCATACATGCTCACTATTAAAGCTCATTTCTAATTTATATTTCTCATTAGCATCATAAGATCAGAAACTAGGCACCTTTCACTATGTCTTGCCTAGTTTGTATTATTTTATTATATATAATTTGCTACATATTAAATTTTGCCGAAAAGATCTATGAATCGGGAAAATCACAGGTTTTCGTTTTATATACAGCTTTGACACCAAGTTCATCAGTGCTTGAATATGACCTTTAAAAAGTAGTTTACTTATATAGTCAACATAATATTGTTACGGGCTTCGGGTTCGATAAAATGAACAATTAATACTATAGCAATAATTTATTAATCAATACTCATAAGGGTAATTACTGCCTTATTATCAGATACAAAACAGGCTGTGTATGCAGACTCTACTTACTGATAACAAACCGCACGGGTTAAAACAAGAGTCTTTTCTACGACATACACTATCACCACAATAACTTATCACAATAAGGCTTACCACTTATCACACTAACCTATCACTGTTCACTACGAAGTGTACTCCACGGGTGTTGCCAAACAACTCCGCTGAGGCCTGTTAGAGCCGGTATTTATTAGTCTTGGATGGATTCTAGAAGGTTCGGGGTTCATCTAGAACAAAGTCTTTGATCTTCCCCGACAGCCAGTGCGGCACCGAACAATGGACGTATTGTTCACCAAAGGCGCTTTGTCTACTACCGCTGGCCGCAACAATATTTATTTCCTGGAAGTACTGCTTTCAATTCTTCTTTATCGTTGGTAACCAACTCCGCATGTGTATCCTTCATGTTTTGATCGCCTGTAACAGCTTTAGAAATATGGCAAATATAATTATGTTCTAACTTTTTAAAATCCTCCTGAGGTTTTGCTGATCTCAGGCTGATTTATGGAAGATTAGGAAGAATAAACATGGATAGAAATCTTTTAATATGACAAATGTATAACAATCTGCAGCCGACATTTTGGGTTAGCCTGTCACATAACCAACACCTCAACCCAAGAAACAGGATGCATCAAAAACATATCGATTATAACTAAAGAGGCTGTAGAATATTCGTATAATTGACTATATAATTTCTAAAAATATCCAATCATGATGTTAGAATTGTCATGGGGGATATAAATGCTAAATTAGGTACAGAGGAAGTTTTCAAACCAATGTACAGTAAGCACAAGCTTTCAAATGACGATGGAATGAGAGCTGTAGATTTTGCAATGACCAATGAATAATAAACAAAGCTTGGTTAAAGATACAAAGCCAAGAAACAGATTCCTCAAAGACTGATAAGTAGCTCCATAGAAAGATTTACAGAATTTATTTATTTATTATAATGGCACTGCAGTCCTGCAAGAACCCGAGCCTCCTCCACAACACCCAACCAATCTCCATGATCTTGAGATCTCTTCCTCCATCTTCGAACACCCAGCACCTCAGATTCTCCTCCACATCATCCAACCACGTTAAGGACTCTGTTTTGCACCTATACATAACCACTGGTCTAACTATAGTCCCGTATATAACAATTTTCATTCTTTTAGAGAGTGATTTGAAGTTCAAAACTCTTTGCAGTGAGAAATAACATGTATTTCCCGCTGCTATCCTAGCTTGTACTTCGCTTTCTACTTAGTTGTAGTCTGTGATCATGCATTCCAGGTATCTGAACTGGTTGTCAGACCTAAAGGTGTGATTACCGAAATGCAATTTTCTAAGATCTTCCTTTTCTATTCTTGAACATTTCATGTACACAGTCCTATCTTCATTAACGGTCCTGGCTTGGCAGCCGCCTCTGCGAATTCCTGGAATGTTCTTGATAATGCGTTTTGGGTCCTAGCAGTAATGACATCATCGGTATAAGGCATATGTTGAGTCAGACAATTATATATTGTTCCTCTCAGGTTTCTTATAGAGCCACTATCAAGCGATTGTTATTTCCATATCTAGATTAAAAAGGAGAGGAGATAAAGGATCCCTTTCTCAATCCATATTGGCACTATTGTGGGTTTAAATAATTTTTATTTACAAAAATTACAACTCACTACGTCAGACAAACAATACAAACTAAACTAATTAACAATATAACAAAAAGTATCAATTCCTAACGACACACAAATACAAAAGTAACCATATGATTCGATCTTCAGGGCGAGACTAACACTCCTGCCGGTCGCCTCTTATATTTAGTATGAATGAGAACACTCAAGAAGGTTCCCAACTAGCGTAGAAGATTCTTGAGCAGTCACAAACATCTACTAGAACAGTTGGTAACTATTCCATCAAAAAGTCTAGAACTCTTTTCAATGACATGGTTTATGTTTCACATTACACTGCCCCCTCCTTATAGACATTCCTCCTGGATATCTTCTTTTCCATAAGGGCCTGTTCTCTAGTGACGGAAGGTCTCTCCCTGAATCCACTTAAATTTACATATTAAAATCTATTATAATTATGATCTAATGAAAACTAGAATCAAATTTAAAACAAATTCCAGATAATTAACATGGAACAGTATGGAAATTCAAAACGTTCAAACATCCTTTGCCGCTTCTCGGAAGTACACTTGTCCTTTTACGTCGCCTACAGAACCACTAAGGTCATCGCCTCTAAATATCCTTTAGTACTTTAGTTCCATTAGTGCTTTTCCTATCGCTAGTTGGGTGGTCACGCCTCGCAGGAAGTTCTACTTCCTTGTCTATCAGGACTCCCAACCCGGCCGGTTCCTGACTATGGAAGAACAACTCCTCTCCTATGATTTTGACAACTCTTCGTTTCGGGTTCAACACCGTATCTGTTCATGAGGTCCATAGCGAGGATTACATCTTCTTCAATATCAGGCACTAGAACCGAGTGAGAGATGCAGTTGGAGTCTAACTGTATCTTTACCTCATTTTTCCCAAATATCTTGGCTGCTTCTCCTGTTGTAGCCCTCAGTTGTTATCTGGAGGGTGACACCCCTTTCTTACCAGGACCACTCGAAGGGACAATAGTCTTATATTGTCGTATCTTATACCTCTTGCCATTGACAGTGCCATCCACATGTGTGCTATTGTCTCCAAAGGAGGTTACAGTCCTTCGGGAAGGATGTTGATGACTGTTTTGGGATGCTCCTCCAGGGGTCTTCTTCTTCTTCTTTCGCTTCTCCCTTTTGTGCCTTTCAGCGTAGGGGAGTGCACAGCCAGGAATTCCACTCCTCTCTGTTCCTTGCCAGATTCCTGGCCTGTCGAAGATCTTTGCCTCTTCCTCTGCAAAGTCTATCAATATATTCGAGATAGGACATTCTTGGGCGTCCTCTAGGTCTTCTGCCATCCGGAATGTAGTCCATAGTCTTTAATGGGTCCCTATGCTCCTCCATTCTAACTACATGGCCGAACCATTTCAATTGGCAGGTTTGCAGAACCTCTTTCAATGGGGCGATCTCGAGTTCCTGTCGTATTCTCTCATTTCGAACACGGTCCCTTTTAGCCTTACTGGTGGCTCTGCATAAAAATTTCATTTCAGCAGCAGTGACTCTGCTCTCCTGCTTGTCAGTCAATACCCAGCTTTCTGTGCCGTACAAAAGTATTGGAAGGTACACCGATTTAAATACATGGAGCTTGACGTCCTTAGTCACCTCTCGCTTTCCTACAACAGTGTTGCAGATCTGGTAGTAGACTGTATTTGCTTTACTTATTCTGTTCGATATTTCCGATTCCACTTTCCCAGATATTTCCATCACTGTTCCTAAGTAGCTGAAGTCCATGACCACTTCCAGCTCTTCTCCATTGCAATGCACATGTAGGTCTTTGATCCGTCTTCCAACTTGTAGCACCTTGCGTTTGCTGGTATTGATCTCCCTCCCCTTTCGGCGAAGTTCCTCGTACCATTACCACCGTGTCGAATGCTGCTTTAAGATCCAGGAATGCGAGGAATAAACTTTTATCTCGGTCCCATGATTTCTGGATAACATTTCTTTGGGATAATATATGGTCCTGGGTTTGCCGCCCCGGTCTAAACCCAGCTTGTTCTTTCCCAATGAGGTGTTCAACTAGGGGCGTTAGTCTTCCTTCCAGGATTTTTTTATACAGCTTGTAAACTGCAGGCGAAAGACATATGGGTCAATAGTTGGAGCATTCGGCCTGGGATCCTTTCTTGTGAATAGGGATTATAACATTATATTCCCACTCAGTTGGGATCCTCTTTTCGTCCCAGGTTCTTTGGAAGAGAACTTGTAATGTCTTCTCTAGCTCGGGGCCTTCATACTTCATAAAGTCTGCCATTATATTATCTCGGCCTGGCGCTTTTCCATTCTTCATTTTCAGGATGACTTTATCTATGTTGTCTTCTTCAATCACCTAGTCAAACTCATACTCATTCCACTTTCTTTCGTTTGTTGTAATACTGCCACCAGACTTCTAGAATGGCTTCATCTTCTGTGACGACCTTCCCACGCTCATTCTTCACATTTCTAATAGGTTTACTTTTGCGTCCTCTTAAAGCTTTAATTTTCTTCCCTTTCTTGAGCACAAAATAATTAAGCTAAGCTGAACAGAAAGTCTTTTAGAGGAATCAAGAAGGTGAGACATGCCTTTAAACAATAATTTTTTATTTTAAAATGAAGAATGGGAATCTATGTGAGCTTTCAATTGAATAATAAATATATCTAACGGGAAAGAAACACCATTGATCAGTTAAAGGGTTTTGGAAACAGTGATGAAGTGTTGGAACAAAAACTACCCTCTATAAAGGAAGAAATCTGTGAAGTCATATGTTTGTTGACAAATAACGCAGATTCAGGAATCGACAAGATTGAGGTGAAGCTTTTGAATTGTGGTAGGGATATGCTAGAACAAGAATTGTACAGATTTATATTGGTAAAAGAAGAGATGCATCGAAGGTGGCAGCATCTGAGCAGCCAGTTAGGAGCAGGGCTAGCTGCCCCCCCCCCCCCTCCCTAGGAGAAAAAACATTACATGTAACAAGTATAAAAAAGTAAACCAAAGAATAGTAATAACTATTAAAGCACAGCTACAATTCTATATAATGTTCTAAAAATATTGGTTTCATTAGCCTTTTCCGTCTGAAAATGTTACAACCAGAACGATCATGGCCTGAACCCCCTAGGACCATTGCTAGCCCCCCTCAAGTTTTGATCATGGTACGCCCTCGGTTGTTAGTTTGCTAGACAAGTAAAATCATAGAGAGAAATGCATAGTTCAAGGAAGATGCTAATTCAACATGGAAATCTATTTCTTAAAAATTCTTAGAGGAATTTAATTTTTTTAAATTTTTTTGATTTCATTAAAAATCGCATTAACAATAAACATGAGTAGTAAAAGTTGACAAGAAATAGATATGTGATGAAAGGAATTCAGAGAAACTACACATTGGTTGGACTCAACAAGAAATTTATTGATAAATTATTTCTAGGTAACAACTAATATGGAGCCACCATCAGGAGAACCGCAAGGTGTGACGGTTACAACAATCTCTTCTAGAGAGTTAAAGGTTTCTTGGCTTCCTCCTCCTCCTAAAACACATAATGGTGATCTTCTTGGTTATTATGTTGGCCTTAGGGAATACAAGTATGTATTAATATTTTTTACACTTTTTTTAAGCATTTATTTTCATAATTGTGCAATATAAAAATCAAGGTTAGCCATTATATTCTTATTTATTACCATAATTGCCCGTTACTTTTTTTTTTCTCTAAAATACCTGTAATCGTTAACTAAAATTATATGGTGGTAGGGCAAAGGATTTGATGAGTGAGCGAGAAATTTTCGCGGAGACGTAGCAAATTGTAATTTTGATTTGTAAATTCTTACTAGAACAGAGTTCTGGCCATATTGGCACATGATTAACATCGGGTCCTTATTAAACTTTATTGTATAGTGGTTAGGGGACATTCTTTAGGTTGAGTTGGTTGAAAGTTACAGAAGATAGAACAGTGCGAAATTGTGGTGATTTATTTTTCAAAATTATAGCTGTGTAATACTTAAAAACATTCGAGAAATATTGACTGATTAACAGGATCTACAGATGAGTCAATCTTTATCAACGATATATTTACGCATGAGCTCCCCTCTACTACAGTACGTGTATTACCACTTTCACTTAGTGTCTCCTTAATGCTGGTGGGGTATATATGATTTTTATCTTGTTTTATTCTTTTGTAATAAATAATTAAAAATTCCTTTGCTCTATTCTTCTGACCGAGGTAGCGATAGAGGATCAAATATTAATAAATTCAACTCGTTACAACTTAATAACAATAAACAATGAGCGGATCAGGCAGAAAGGTTAGTGTAGATCTTGCAACGGTATTACGGGAGCGACTCGAAGCGATATCCGCCGACATCAAACCTTAAATTCAAAAGTAACTAGTGTTCAAAGTGAAAACCAGGTTTTCAGCACAATTACACAACTAAGAGAAGACTTTAATAATATATGGCCCAAAGCACAAAAAGAAATCAAATACTGCATAGAAAAAATAAACGAACTACAGGCAGACAACCTATATCTAAAAAAACAAATAGCTGATTTGCAAAAAAACATTTCTGATAACTCACAATTAGTATACAGAAACATGATGAAAATAGATAACATTCCATTTATTGAAAATGAAAACCTCTTCTCAGTGGTGAGAGAAATTGCTAATAAGATAGGTACCCACATCGGCGGCGAGGAGGCAACTGATAAGATATATAGGACCAAAACAGAAGATAAGGACTACCCACCATCAATAATAGCTCACTTTATTTCAAACTCCACTAAAACAGATTTCATTTTAAAAGCCAAACAAAATAAGAATATGCTAAAAGATCAAGCTCAGCAATGCTTCTATAAATAATTTTTTAGTGAACATTAAAGCCTGCGAATCAAGCAACTGACAGCTGATAGTGAACAAGTGAAACCTACCCCATAATCACCAAGGCTTTAACCAAACCTCTTAATATAATGTTCTGGAATGTAAACGGATTTAAAACACTTGAAAACCTGTCAAAAGATTAAATAAAAGAACTAATAAACTATCAAATTATTTTTCTTTCAAAAACCTGGCTTCATAACAACAATATAATAAAACCATTTTTCCTCAATGAATATGATTGTATCTCCGTAAATGCTAGCAGGCAATTTACCATTGGATGCCCAAGTGGCGGTTTAGCCATTTTTTATAAAAGTAACACATTTAAGAATTTAAAGTTGCTCAGATCAAAAGAACACTTGTTAGATCTCCTTTTCGAATATGGAAATAAGTCATTGGTAATCCTTTCAGTGTATTGTAAACCTGGTGTAGAAAATGATAAATACATCAAACTAATCTATAAAGACATTGTTGAATTAAGTAATCTATATGATCTTGTACCTATGGTTGTCAGGAGAGATTGGAATGCACGTCTCGGAACTCTCAACAGCCTAGAAGAAGACGCTATCCACCATGATGCCCTATCAGGAACAAGAACTTAACTTGATTCTATTACAAACAAACGAGGTGAATGTCTAGTTTCCCTTATGGAAGAACTAGGAATGGTGGTATGCAATGGAAGGTCAGGCAACGACACTCCAGGTCAATACACCTACTTGGGACATTACGGATGCAGTATAGTGGATCATGTTTGGGTATCATATCCCTGTATAGCTGATGTAAATGAGTTTAAAATCCTCCACTGGCATGATACCTCAGACCATCTACCCTGCCTCCTTACCCTTTTCGGTGAATTTAAAACCATAATGGTATAGCACCAACTAAAACTGTGAAAAGAAAGAGGTACCTCCTGGAAATATTTGAATTAATACTTCTCATCTCACAACCAAGGGAATGAACTGAGGAAGATGTTTTCAACCAATGTAACTTCTTCACAGCTGAGCTCTCTACCCAAATGGAAGAAGCTGGCTTGCTTAGCGAAACTAAAACATTCAACTACCATAAAAAACCCTGGTTTGACACAAGGTGCCGTGAAACAAAGAAGAAAGTCAATCAGCTCTACAAAATAGCCCGTAAGAACTCCTTCATACCCCAGTATTTATCCCCTTATATTGAAGTCCAAAAAATGTATTGAAGCAACATAAATGATGCGAAAACCCTCTACTTAAAAAAACTCAAAAATAAAATTTCCTCTACTAAAATCCCATCGGAATTCTGGTCAACCATTAGGAAATATAAGAATAAAGCCATCCAACAGGCCACAATCTCTGTGCAACAATGGGAAGCTATCCTTACACATTTACTAAAAAAAAAAAATTAGCAAAGAGGAATCCCTCCTCTATTCATGTTCGCCTGAACTTGACTTAGAGATCAGTGAAGATGAACTCCCAATAGCCATTAAAAGTACTAAAAGTAATAAGGCTAGAGACCTAGATTTTATTACGAACGAATGCTTTAAAGCTATGAATCCCACCTGGAAACAAGCCTTCTTAAGTTTACTTAATAAAGTCTGGTCTGAAGAGACAGTCCCAGCTGCTTGGAACAAAATAAAAATAAACATGTTCTTTAAAAAAGATCAGAGTAACAATCCTTACAATTATAGGGCCATAGCAATATTAAATAGCATACTAAAAATATTCACAAGTATCACACGGCTGGTCCAATGGGCGGAAGAGAATAAATTGATACCTGAAGAACAAGCAGGATTCAGTTGACCATCGAATGCTGTGGCAAAAGCTTTATGATATTGGGCTAAAAGGTAAAATTCTGCACCTGCTGATGGACATGTACAAGACAGCCACATTTGTTATACAAGAAGGGAGTGAGGTCTCCAGGGAAATACCTATCACAGAAGGTGTACTACAGGGTGATAAACTAAGCCCCCTACTATTCCTGCTCTTTATATCAGATATGCAAAACTTCTTCAAAAGCAGGAAAGTATAAGGTCTTCCAATTAATGAAACAAACGAACTGTCTACCCTACTTTATGCAGATGATTTGGTAATCCTTGCAGACACATGGAAAGACACCCAATTTAAAATAAATCTTTTGGAGCAGTATTGCACCAAAAAAACACTTACCGTTAATGTTAATAAGGCGGTCATCCTTCCATTCCACAAGGGTGGAAAACTAGGAAAGCAGCAAGACGTTATATATAAATAGGAAAAACTGGAAATCGTTAATAAATTTACATATTTAGGAGTCCCATTTTCCTATTCTGTAAAGTGAACACTTTATAAAAAAAATTTCTATTGCAAATCAAGCTGTCCTGAAGACTCTGTCAGCCTGCAAGTCAGACTCATGGGAGACTAAAGTAAAACTTTTTGAATCTACAGCAGAAAGTACTCTCCTCTACCTTTCAGAAATTTGGGGGCCATCATATATAGAGAATGTTGAAAGAGGGCACCTAATGTTCTTCAAGCAACTTCTACACCTCCCTATGTAAGATTAGAAATGGGACAGACTCACACATACCTTAGAGTATTTAAACGAATGCTCTACTGGTGGCAACGCGTCCTTAACATGCCTAATACATCATTACCAAAACTGTGCTACTTAAAACTACAAGCATTAACACAGAATTATGTATGACCGTTCAAATGGGTAATTAAGCTTCAGGAGTCACTTCAAATGCTTGATTTTTTAATTTTGTTGGGGAGAATGGGGATATATGGGATGGATCTGTATTGAAAAGTAGTGAGCAGAGGATGTGATTAGTTGGTAGAAGAAATGTGAGTTTTTGCAGGATTAATTTTTTATTAAGTGGTCGGTAAAATCATTGGACTTAATTTGGATTTTGTTATGATCATGGAATTGTGGATTGGATTAGGTCAGGCTACGGTGGATAAGGTTTCAAGCCGCATTGATTTTTTGGTGATGTGGATGTTTGGAGAAATAGTTGAGGCTAGAATAGGTGGTTTTGGTGTACCAATTAGTGTATATAGAAATGTTGGGGTTTCTAGTGATGAAAATGTCTTGGACTGGAAGCAAATAATTAGTTTCCAATTCAACAGTGAAATGAAGGTTTTTCAGTCTCTGTATTACTCTTGACTCAACAAGGTAAATTATCATTCTGTTCAGCTACTTATTCAAGTATTCATTTATATTTTTGCTATATTTTATATAATTATTATATTTCATAAGTGTCCATGTCATGGAAATATACCATCAGTTGGATTTTGTTTCCATTATTTTGTTACTTATCATTGTTACTATCTGTAATTAATCTCATTATTAAGTACTGATATTGTACATGATGCTCATGTATTTGTCTTCATTTTAGCCCTGATGAAGATCTACAAGTTTGGATCAAAATGTAGGCTCTCCAAATAAAAAGTTTTGACAATCCTGATTATAATAATCTTTGTCTTAAAGAAAACAGTTGACCATTACACACCTCTAACTTTAAGTAATACTTTACCATGTTTTCATGTAAAGTGCATAACCTTTGTTGTTCACTCGTGATATAATTGTTGAGCTAGTTGTGTTCACAACTTTAATATAACTTTACTACATTTCATTTAGTTTATATGTAATATATTTCACTTAAGTTGGTAATTCATTAAAAAAAAAGTGGAAATTAGACATTGTAGCTATTTCCTTGAAACTAGCTATGAAATTATCTTTTAGTTTGCTTAAAATACACTGAATCATTTTATTACTTGTGAAATCTAATTGGATATTAATTCTATTAAAGAGTTTTTGTGAATTTTCTGTCCACCTCTCCAAAACTGTTTATATTTTTGATATGGAACACTTCATATTTTGCGTGTCATCCTTGCGGAGAGTGCTTCTCTGTGTCCTTCCAATTTCAGTATATGTACCCCCAAATGGAACACTAAAAAGGTTTGGAATTGATTTGTAAATCTTGATTAATAATATTTCATATGAAATTGCTAATGAATAATTTTTTTTTTATCATTAACAGGTGCCCATTATATTATAAATAAACAGATTTTAATTGATTAATCAAAAAAGAAAAAAATGAACAATTAATCAATTAATTAGTAATTGAATAAAATCGTTGCCATCCCTACCTGAGATTTGAGGAATCAATATTGGGGTGTCTTGAATGTCAAGGTGTTATTGACATCTTTTTGTTTTGCGAAAGAACAAACCACACGTTCCTTAGTCATTATGACTTTCTAGGTCTTTCTATTATGTGTCTCTTATTTTGGGTTTTTACTATGTACAACTATGTATTCATGTATACTTTTTATTGTTCATTGGTACGTTTCAGACATATTGTCCATTTTCAAGTACCTAAAAAACTTTTTTAAGCTATACAAATCAAGATATAAATATGAATAAATTATAATTCTCTATGTATACACATAAAAATAATCTTTAAGCAAAAAACAAAAAATAACAACATATAGAATCTTTCTTATGGCTAATTAATCTATTTTATATAACTTTAAAAAATAGCCAATATCATAAAAATTAATTGGATATACTTACCTTGTAGTTTTTTTTATTGAACATTTTTTTAAAAAATGTCAATTTAACCCTTTGTTACTGGCCTTCATTTAATCTCACTCAACCTGTCCTCGGGTCAATATGACCCGAAATTTTAAAATTAAATAAAAATTAGTGAACAAGAGATGATTAAGGAGTCAATAATTTTTCTTAAATCTTTAATACTTTATTAAGTAGCGTAACATACAAAAATAAATTTTTAATAATTACAGATGATTAAAATAATTTTTTTCTGCCAAGTCTAACTTTAGACACTAGATTTCTTTCATCATTTTTAAAAATGTTTAATTACATTATTTAGTCATTTTTTTACGGTTTTAATTATCAAAACAGTCCTGGCATATTATATTGTGGTGTGATTTGCAAAGAAATACTCTGCATGTTGAACATTGAGTAGATGTTTTTTTCATAATTGGAACTTGGGCACTTAGCGCATCTTTTCCTTTTTTGACATCTTGATGAAGGTTCGAAGGAAGTATTTCCTGTATCTTCTAACTCCATAATTATTAATCCATCTTCCTCTAACATAAGTATAATTTTAGTTTGATCTTTAGGGACCTTGGTATATGTTGATTCTGGGACCTTCTGATCATGTGAGGGAGTATCAATTGATGTCTAAAATTGATTATAAAATTTCTTCTTCTGTATGAATTCCCAAGATTTTCTTTATTATTTTGCCTAAATATTACACAGCTATTAATACTTGATACATTCAGAAAAGAGCCATGGGCCACCAAATGGTCCTCCTCCCTACATTGTAGTTACTGCACATTTGAGTGTTTGAATCGACCCCACCTGGATGAGATCTAGTAAATTACTGCTCAAGAATATAGAAATAGAATCAATTTCCTTTTCGGTTTTCTGGAAAGGTAGCTTCAGACCTGGAGCTAGGGAGAAAAGGTTTTCTTTACTTGTTCTTGATGTTTTTCTAACAGGACAGGGTGACCACTTAATTTGGTTATTTTTGGACAGACTTGAATTACTACTATCTGACCGTTGAAAAACGGACAGATAGACTTGAATCTATAATCTATATTCATGAACTTTATCATTTTCATCCTCATCTGCAGAATCAAATGGTTCCTCATCAATATCTTCCCTTTGTTGTCTCTCAAGCTCCTCCCTTATTTCATCTTCAGTATAAAACAATCTAGATGTCATTCTGGAAACATTTAATGTAATTTTAATTCTACAAAACTGATGCATAATTCCACGATAGTATAAAAAAATGTAAAACGTCTATAAATAATTTATATTATTTAATAATATATATATATTATTATTTTTATTAATAATTAAAACTACTTACTTCGGTATACAGAAGATCCTAGGCATTGTGAACACTTACAAATCCACTTGTTTACTGAAATCCTAGTTGTGTAGAGAGCTTATATTAAGATTTCCTGTAGGATCTTGACTAAGTGAATCTCAGAGCACACGAACTGTCCTCGGGTCTTTTCGACGCCAGAAGCCAGCACACTGTCCTCGGGTCAATCCGGGAATCGTCTTGTTTCACAGACACTGGCCTCGGGTCAAAGTATTGATATCTTTGAAAATATTACCAATATTAAAATAAAATTATAAATAATATATTTACCAACGAAGACCAGAAGATTACACTGAGGTGAAATAGTAAAACTTAATAATGACAATAAACTAATAAGATCTAAAGTTGGCACCGGGTCATTTCGACCCGAGGACAGTAACAAAGGGTTAACAAAAACAGACTTGATGCCAGCAGAAGGCATCTAGTCTGTTTTTGTTAACCCTTTGTTACTGTCCTCGGGTCGAAATGACCCGGTGCCAACTTTAGATCTTATTAGTTTATTGTCATTATTAAGTTTTACTATTTCACCTCAGTGTAATCTTCTGGTCTTCGTTGGTAAATATATTATTTATAATATTATTTTAATATTGGTAATATTTTCAAAGATTACACTGAGGTGAAATAGTAAAACTTAATAATGACAATAAACTAATAAGATCTAAAGTTGGCACCGGGTCATTTCGACCCGAGGACAGTAACAAAGGGTTAACAAAAACAGACTTGATGCCAGCAGAAGGCATCTAGTCTGTTTATCTACGATTCCATCTATGTAGAAACTCTTTGAGCTGTCTCCTAAAGAAGCCACCATTATTCCTTCCTTGGGGGCTTTCTTGTCAATGGCAATTGCCCCGTTCCGTCAACCCTCACTCGTTTCCCTGAGATTCCTGATTCCAGCTGACCGCATCGCCAACAGTAGATCTCCTACCTGCGCATTATTAGAGCCTCAGGGACCTTTTTAATAATGTCTTCCACATTAATTCTTGTCTCTGGTTCTGTATCGAAAGCTCTAACTCGAGCATGGCCTCATATTATTTGCTTGACTGTCTCAAACTCTATGTTTCAAAAAAGAATGTGATCTGGATCCTCTCCATTATTAATTAAAGCTTCCCGAAGCCTTTGTAATACAGAGCTATTCCCCGAAGTATCCAAATCGCGTTATTCTAATTCCCTTTTTAAATCTAATGCTTTCAAGTCACACAATCTTAAACCACCGGTTGACATTTTGAGTATTTTATACAATTATCAAAATTAAAATTAACAAATGAAATCTTAAAACTATAAACAATAAACTAAATTATAAATAATATAACAAACCAAAAAAATTAAATAGAACTCGAGTATTAAATAAAATAAACAATGTTCAAAATAAACAACCAAATTTTCAATAACCTAAATTACAATAACTAACTAAAATAACAAGCAGAGAAATTATTTACAACAAACTAAAGAAATAAATATGCTATTGCTAAAAATCCCCACTTCTGACACCACTTGTTGCGGGCTACGGGTATAGTAAAATAAACAACTAACACTAAAACTACAATTTATTTGTCTAATATTTACAATTGTGTCTACTGTCTTATTATTAAATACAGAATACAATGTAGACACTGATTACTTACGATAAATTACAATGGTTAAAACCTAGTCCTCTACAACATACACTCTTATCATAATAACGTATCACAATAAGACTTATCACAATGAAACTTATCACTTATCACTTAGAACTGTACTCGACAGGTGTTCACATATAAATCTGTCTGAGGCTAGTCAAAGCAGCTATTTATAAGTCTTTAGGGAGAACAATGCAGAGTTGGAACTAAGGCTTTGACCTCAGCTGGCCATCAGTCCCGTGCCAAACAATGGGCGGATTGTTCTCAATTATTCTTCTCCACTAGCTGCAACAATGCTAAATTACTAAAGTAAATCTAGAGAGATAAATTAAGGATGTAAAGTGCTTTGATAAATCTAGTTCTGTTATTTGGCTATGAGGCTTGGGGACCAGAGCCTTAGAAGAAAGTATTGAAAAAAAAAAGTAAAGAAAGGAATCCTTCAAACAATACCCGGTGCAGTCTCGGATCTGAGTACTAATGAATGGAAGAGAGGTAAAAAGAAGTAACTGCTGACAGAAACTTTTCTGTCCATTTCTCATGATAGGAAGGTGAGAAAGGTAAAATCGTCCCGCTTATATGTCCACACATGACAATGAATGTCTCAATAGTAGGCAAGAGACCTCGTGGTAGGCCAATATACCATTGGATACGGTATGGACAATGGTAGCCAAGATAGACAGTGGTGGAGAAGGTTGGTTCAGGCAGTGCACTGCCCCGAAACGTCAACTGTAGGGGAGAGCCGGGTTGGTTGGCATAGGGGGTAGGTTGGCCTCTGGCTTATAGTTTCCGTCACAGCTGTTGTGAAGGCGCCACCATCATACCATGTGATCCGCTTGACCTTGCGAGTCTAGTCCTGAAGTTTCAGTCCGATGTTATGATGATTGATTTTACAATACGTAAGTAAATTTTTACATTTTCAATAAATTTGGTTTTAAGGTATGGCAAAACATTTCACTCCCATTCTGTACACAAAGCCCCAAACTCTTTTGAAAAACCTAACCTTTCAATTAACCAGTTTCTTGTTTGGTTGTTCTCCCCTGTCCTGGCAGCCATCTTTCAAATGATCTCTCCTGTGGGGTTAGTTGGCTCTCTTTAACTGGGGTTTGTTGGCGCAGTGGCGAATATGTTGATGTGAACTACAGGGGTAAGACATACTTGGAAATCATGACTGTAATTGATGATACAGATTTATTAGTCAGCACAATGGAAAAGAAGCACGAGTTTTGGTCAAGGCAAAAAAAGAAAGATGAAATATGGTTCCCCTCGTCGATGTTGTTAAAAGAATTCCGCTACCGAAACTGATCTGTGATGTCAAAAAAACATTCTTTATTGACTTTTGAGGACTGGTAAGTTTAGAAAGGAGTTATTGTTCGCCTAAGAATATTTATCCTACCTAAAGATGTGTTGAATTAGTTTTGTTGTATGAAAAATTGGTTTACATTGTTCTAACGAAATGATGCTTCTAAGCCATTACATTTTTCTAACTTCTGCTGTTTGAAATGTTATATAATTTTGATCAATTGAAATAAATGCAGTCGTATAGTAAAATGCAGCCATTTGTCATTCTATTTTCCCTTAATAGCTGTTAAAAACCGATTTAAAATTATCATAACATTATAGTGCCGCTTTTAATAACAATAATGTGTCAGGCAGTACTTGAATGAGGTGGCCTAACAACCTCACCTTCTAGGCCAACCTGCCCCACACAGGGGGTTAATTGGCATACTCTGGCTTGACGAATTCTTCAATTTTCTATGATCATAGTGTTAAATATTATGAGTTGAAAAAAATACTTGAAGTACTGTAATACTTCAAGTTTACAGTGGTATAATCCCTATTGGGATTATATTAACATGAATGATTCAACAATCAAAAAAGTGAAAACTGTTGCCAACCAACTCCGCTCTCCCCTATGAAATATGTAGGAAAAAAACATGGAAAATGAATTGTTAAACCTTTAATATGTTTTAAATATCCCTAAATCTGTTTTATGGAATATTTACCCTTTATATGGCTTTTCATTAGAGTTAAATCATTTTTTAAACAGATTCTATGTGATTCACTTTATACATTGAAGTTCTAATTGATATAGAAGACTACTTTTTTGGCACTAGCAATTAGAACTCAAGAATAATTATAAAGAATCTCATTGTGAAATAATGCTTTTAGAAGCAGACAAAAAAAAAAAAAAAATAGAAAATGTTTTTCTTTAAATATATTTACTTAAACTTTGATAGTTTTTTTCTAACTATACTTACTGTAGTTCACTTTATTTTTATTCTATGTTAAGATTGTTTTTTAATTTTTTTTTTTTCAAGTGGAGCTCCGGCACAAATGTTCAATTTCACAACTGTAAGCATTCAACCAAATGGAGATTTCGCTCTCCTTAATCAATTGCATCCTTTCAAAAAATATGGTGTAGTTGTTCAGGCTTTTAATCAGAAAGGCCCAGGCCCTATGAGTTCAGAATTCATTGCTCACACATTTGAAGATGGTAAAAACATTTTAAAATTTTCTAATTATTTTTACTGATCATCAAATTTTATTTAACTTCCATTAGCCTTGTTTAGGCATACTTTATATAAATATAGATTTATTTGTATGATTTTTCAATTTGATTACCACAGTTACTAGCCAGTGATTTATTTGATAATTTATATTATTTTTCATCCTTGATGTTAAACATCTAATGTTCGGTATTTTTATTTTATTTCATAATACATAATTCTTTTTTTTTTTACATTTCAATTTGAATTTGCCACCTAAAGTGTCACTGAGATAGCAATGGAGATAGCAATCTCTGGGCCAACAATTGGTTATCAGTGGCATCATGATGGCATTTGTAAGGGATTAGAATTCCGGGGCTTAGCCATTTATTTTTGCGCACTTGCTCTCTGAATGTTGAATTGTAAGCTGCCTCATGGTCATCGTGTGTGTTTCTCATTTAGAGTCCGCCGCCGATGGTTTTTTTGGTACCTCTTGGGTGTCAATTTATTACGATTTTCTGCATCCTGGGTATGAAATTCATAATTGTTTTGAAGGTTTCACTTCAATCATCATTGTTTGCCGCTGGCCGCAAAATTCAAGAAGGACGAGCAACAGGTGACAATTTCCTTCATCCTAAAATCCCTTTCAATGTCCTTTACCCGATTATCCTCATTTCACCCTTGCCCGAAATTCAGAATCAGCGTACAGCGTAAGCTTGGTAAGTTGCATTAAAGATTTATTTTATTTTTTTTTATTTTACAGTTCATATAATCGTATTAATTGCTTTTCCGAGCTCACCAGAACGAAATAATTTTTTTATCCCGTTTTTTACGTTAGTGATATTGATCAGATTAAGTGCATTTTTTCCTCTTTTTTTTATTTTCACTAAAGTTATCGTACATCAAAATCTACCAGAGGTTAAATTTCTGCCTTTCAATCATTCAAGTAATTGAAATTCCTTGTTTTTTCGTTATTGTTGTGTTCATGGTTAATGCGTAGTTCGTTACAGATTATTCAATTAACGGTTTCAACACGAGGCTTGCCGGAAGTCCGCCATTTTTTCCGCCAAAACCAAGCCTTTTGCCCTTATTTGAATTATTGTAATCGTCGAGGAAGGTTACATTGTGTTATCCTTGATTGCGTATTCCTGATTTTGACGAAACAATCTACCCGGATTTTGACTTTTTTTATTGATTGTGACTATTTTGATGAATTCCCGATTGTGAAGAAATATCCTAATTTTGATTTGTCACTTGAAACCAGTTTGGCCGGGCGATTGCTTCTCTGCGTCAGTTCAGGCATTTTTTGTTTAATTTTTTTCCCTTTTAATTGGGTATTCTACGATCTTTTATTACTTAAATTGTATTTCAAGGGACTTTCCCTGATTGTGAATTTTTGTTTAATTATTGAAATGGCTCCTTAACTAACATTGGCAAATTTTAATAGAATTTGTCATTTGACAAAATCTGTTCTGAATTCTTTGAAGGTCCAAGTGGATCAGTTAGCGAAGTGCTCACCTGTAAGAGTCAAGGGCCCAGCAGAATATCTCAAATCGTCTCTGACTGCTGAAATGAATGAGTTTCTTTGCAAATGGCACCCTATCATAATGCAGAACAGATGAGCTGCTAGAATTTTTAAACTCATATGTCAAGGCAGGTGAAAATGCCACCTTAAGCTCAAATCCTTGTTTGAGTGCTGACTCTGTCACCTCAAAGGAAGGCGCATTTAAGAGAAGGGGTTCATTCCCTCGTACTAAGCTAAATGTAAATAAATCAATTTCAACCATGTCGACTTCGCTTGAGAAGTCAAAATGTACTTTTTGTAATTCTAACGAGCATTTAATTTCCAAATGTCAAGGCTTTTTAAGTCTCCAACCAAGAGTTAGATATGATGTTATTAAACAAAAGGCGTTGTGTGTGAGATGCTTGACGTCCCACAAGGGTAACTGCCACCCTCCTACAGTTTGTAGCGTTTGTTCCAAGGCGCATAACACCTTGTTGCATTTTCCAACTGAATCGATTCCACCGAATAAACCAGACTCTACAAAAAAATTCTCTTCTCCACAAGAAGCGTCAACAGGTTCCTATGTTAGTTGTGCCGCCTCTCGAGGCTTGAATAGGCCCACAGTACTCATGGCTACTGCACTGGTGAAACTGCAAGTCTCAACATCTCAGTATATTATTGTAAGGGCAGTGCTTGACTCAGCCTCGCATGCCAGTTTTGTCTCTGAAAATGTGGTCCAAACCCTGAAATGTGCTCGGACAGCCAATCGTACCATAGTATCTGGGATAGGGCGAACGCCCAACCAAGTTAAGGGTCAATGCATACTTTCAACCTGCACCCTACGTGAAGTTGTTTTCGCAAACCACACTTTTCTAATTTTGCCCAATATTACTCTGGACACCCCTCGTGAGTGTGTTTCACTTGATGTTATTGAAGCAGCTAAGAGTTTAGTTCTTGCTGACCCAACATTTCATGTTCAGTCCAAGGTGGATGTCTTACTCGGAGACGATATTGTGGCCGCCTCTCTCCTCGGATCTGTCACTACCCTGGGGAAGGATATGCCGGTGGTTGTGCTTACAGCCTTCGGCTCGGTATTGATGGGAAATGCTCCCACAACCCCACATTTTTGTGCTGCTACCAATGAAAGTTTTCATGACGTGCCTGGTGCCAGTCACCACATTTCTCTTGTTAGTTCTCTGAATCTTTTGATAATGATTTAATCGACACTGTCAACAAATTTTGGTCTGTAGGGGAACCTCCCAAGGTAAAACAGCTTTCAATAGATGAAAAGAGGTGGGAAGAGTTTTTCATACAAAATACTACTCGTTTAAATTCAGGGCGATATCAAACCCGACTACCATTCATTGAGAACGGCCAGAAGTTGTTGGGTGATTCCCACAAAACTGCTTGGACACGTTTAAGGGCATTGGAACGCAAATTCGCTACCAACCCATCCTTTAAAATTCTCTACAAAGATTTTATGGCAGATTATCTGGCCAAGGGTCACATGAAGCTCATCACAGACTCGTCATTTCCTCAATATTTTATTCCCCACCATGGGATATATAAAACACTTGGTGATACATCTAAAATAAGAGTGGTGTTTGATGCGAGTGCTGCTAGCTACATCCACCTCTCATTCATTAAATTTGGTGTTGCTTAAAGCCCCGAATGCATTAAACTTGTTATATGATGTTTTAACTTTGTTTCGTTTATGTCAATTTGTTTTTTTTTGTGACATTGAACAAATGTACCGTCAAATCATGATTCATGAAGATGACATGCCATATCAATGCATTCTATGGTGTGAAGAGCCATCGGAGCCTGTAAAGGTTTACGCCTTAGCTACTGTTACCTATAGCCTAGGTCCAGCCGCCTTTTTGGCCATTGCGACCTTAAAGAAGTTAGCGTCAGACGAGCGTTTGAATTTTCCCAATGCAGCAAAAGTTCTTTTGAACAAAATATTTGTGGACGACATCAGTGCTGGTGGGAACACACTTAACGACACCCTGCTTTTGAGGGATGAGCTCATTGCATTATTAATATCTGGAGGTTTTGTCCTCAAGAAGTGGTCGAGCAATTGTCGCGACCTAATCAAAGATCTTCCACCATCCCATTGCATGGATGATGACTTGGTGTGAGTCCTAGGGTTGGTCTGGGATCAACGTTCAGATTCTTTAAAATATCCTACCGACGAATTAATCCTGTCAGCTGAACAGACCCATACTAAGCGTTCAGTTCTAGCTCAAGTGGCAAAGTTGTATGACCCATGTGGTTTTGTACCACTTGTTGTACTTAAGGCAAAATGTTTTTTAAAAGGACTTTGGCGTTTGAATCTAGATTGGGACACACCTCTGCCGTTCAACGTTAATTCTGAATGGATCAAAATCCAGGAAACTCTAACTAATTTAAACCAAATTTCAGTTCCTCGTTTATTGGGAAATTCATTAAATGTCCAAATTCACGGATTTTGTGATGCCAGTCAGGCAGCCTATGCAGCCGTGCTTTATTTGCGCACCCACGATGCTGAATCAGTGAGAGTTAACATAATTGCGTCCAAAACCAAGGTAGCGCCCTTAAAACCTATTTCAATTCCCAGAATGGAATTATTAGCTGCACACCTTTTGGTCTGTCATCATTATGTCAACCTTTTAAAATCAGAATACACCATTGATGATGTTTTTCTTTGGACCCATTCTTCCATTGTATTGGACCGGATCCATATAGAGCCTTATTTGCTCAAAATGTTTGTAGCCAACCGAGTCTCAGAAATTATTGGTTGGACAGAAGTCAAGTCCTCGCGACATGTGCCTGGCGTTTTAAACCCTGCCGATATGGCTAGTAGAGGAGTTCCTTGTCCTTCAGAACTCTTATCACTTCTGTGGTTCTCAGGTCCTCCGTTTTTAAAGTTTCCTGCCAAAGAATGGCCTTCCATGCCCCGCGCAGGAAGTTATGCAGAAACTGATCTTGAATTAATCATGAATAATACAAATTCATTAATCATGATTACAAAAAAAATCACAATTCCGAGTCTTACTAGTCATGAATGATGATTGAAAATTTGTTTGCTCTTTCTATACTTATCAATAGACCTTTATGGGTATTAGCCATTGGAATAAGGATCTAATTCTTTACTTGTGACTTCTAATGCTGTTCAGTTGGCTACACCCACTCTTAGGACTTGTCCTTCCTCATTAGGAAATCTTTTAATTCAGAAATGCATCCTCGCATTTTAAATTTAAATGAATAATGATTATTAGATGCTTTCAGCCAGACAAGTCTTTAGAAAAATAACCCACCAATGTGTGAAGTGTTTTCGTGCTTCTCCACGGCCTGTTTTTCCCTTGATAGGCGATTTGCCTGCAGTGAGAGTGAATCCATCACCACCCTTTTCACACTCAGGAATGGATTATTGTGGCCCATTTTTGATCAAGCCTTACTCGCTTAGAAAGACCCCGACAATTAAGGTTTACCTGTGCATTTTTGTGTGCATGGCAGTCAAGGCCGTGCACATCGAGGTTGCTCATGATTTATCAACTGAAGCTTTTTTATATGTTCTTAAGCTTTCATTGCTAGACGTGGCATCCCTGAACGTTTGTATTCTGAATGTGGAACCAATTTTGTTGGCAGTTGCGCATCACTAGATAGAGAATTGAAACAACTTCTGAAGGCTAATACAGAGTCTGATTTAATTAAGGAATTTCTCCTAGAAAATTTTGTTCAATTTGAAACAATCGCTCCTCATGCTTCTCATCAAGGCGGTTTATGGGAACTTGCTGTTCGCTCTACAAAATTTCATTTAAAAAGAATGGTTGGCAACCTCATGCTGACACTCAGCCAATTAATCTCTTTGACCACCAAAATAGCGGCAATTCTAAACTCCAGACCTTTAAGCCCCATGTCCGCTGACCCTGTGGACTATGCTGCGCTCACTCCAGCTCATTTTTTGATTGGTCATCCCATTTCTACCTTACCCCAATAGGATTTAACCGAGTGCGGGGATGGTTCCTTAAAACATTTTCGCTTGATACAGGTATTGCTCCAACATTTTTGGAAACGATGGCATTCGGAATACCTGATTACGCTCCAAGTTAGATCGAAATGGACTCACAAAACAAAAAACTTGGCAGTGAATGACCTGGTGGTAGTTGCAGAACCTAACTGTCCACCCCTTATGTGGCCCCTAGGCCGAATAACAGCAGTTTTTCCTGGAGCCGATGGAATTGTGAGAAAGGCATCAGTTTCAACCAAGGTGGGAATCTTTACCAGGCCTGCCATAAAACTCTTCCGGTTGCTATTGGCAGCGGAAGATTGATCAACCTTATAATCGCATAAAATTATGTAAATATGTGTATATATATATATTTTTTTTTCTCTCTCTCTCATGAATGAACTAGACCGTTCATTGCAGGGCGGTGTTCGGTATTTTTATTTTATTTCATAATACATAATTCTTTTTTTTTACATTTCAATTTGAATTTGCCACCTTAAGTGTCATGGAGATAACAATCGCTGGGCCAACAATTGGTTATCAGTGGCATCATGATGGCATTTGTAAGGGATTAGAATTCCGGTCTTAGCCATTTTCTTTTTGCACACTTGCTCTCTGAATGTTGAATTGTAAGCAGCGTCATCATCGTCGTGTGTGTTTCTCATTTAAAGTCCGCCACCGATGGTTTTTTTGGTACCTCTTGGGTGTCAATTTATTATGATTTTCTGCCTCCTGGGTATGAAATTCATAATTGTTTTGAAGGTTTCTCTTCAATCATCATTGTTTGCCGCTGGCCGCAAAATTCAAGAAGGACAAGCAACAGGTGACAATTTCCTTCATCCTAAAATCTCCTTTCAATGTCCTTTACCCGATTATCCTCATTTCACCCTTGCCCGAAATTCAGAATGAGCGTACAGCATAAGCTTGGTAAGTTGCATTAAAGATTTATTTCTTTTTTTTTTTATTTTACAGTTCATATAATTGTACTAATTGCTTTTCCGAGCTCACCAGAGCGAAATAATTTTTTTATCCCGTTTTTTACGTTAGTGATATTGATCAGATTAAGTGCATTTTTTCCTCTTTTTTTATTTTCACTAAAATTATCGTACATCTATTGTTATCACCTAAAGTCGTTGCCCGTTCTGTTTACACTTCCAAGTTCTAAATCCAGGTAAAATGAATTTCTGTACACTTATTACTGATTTTAAAACAGATGATACTTGTATTTGTTACTTCATTGATCAGGTTGTCATTCCTTATAGAAAACCTTGTCTGAAAGTACGCAATATGAGCCTCTCCATCAAAGGAGTTTGGCCTGTAATTCGGATCTGCGGAAGAAGAACATGTTTTACTCGTATTCCTACACAAACTGTTTTGTGCTTTGAAGAAGAAAACTACATGTGAACCCTTTTCAAAAATCTTTGAGGAGATTAGGAATTTTAAATGGAAAGATAGGAAGCTATAGAGCTTTTTATTTTGTATATTTATTTTATAATTTAGCTATATAGATGTTATTTTTGTTGGAAATTGAATAGATTATTAATAACCCAAACATTAGCATCACATGTTATACTACTGATCAAAGAAATCACTGGTTAGCTGTGCTCAAAACAAAAAATACCTTTTAAAATTATTTTATTTTATTTTTTGGGTTACCTTTGGGAAAATAACAGGTCAGAAATGATGTCCATTAAAGTTAAGATTGATATTATATTGTAAATTTTCTAGGCAATTAAATCCATGCATAGTGTTTTGTAACCCTTAAGTGAAATTATAAATTAAACAATGTTCATGTTTATTTAAATATTATACATTACAATATATTATATATAAAGTAATATTATATACAATATTATTTGGCAAGTTTTAAATATTAATCTTGTCGAGGCCGACGTAGATTTTTTTTTTTATTTTGTATATATATATATATATATATATATATATATATATATATATATATATATATATATATATATTTTAAGTGAAAGTATTTTTCTTTTGTTTGGTCTTTTGTAAAATTGAATGAGTGTAAATTTTGTTGTTTATTATGTAAAGCTTTCCGAGGTCATGCATCGTGTGAGCTCATAACATGTCGGGCCAGTCAGCTGACACCCGAGTGGCATGAGTTCAGTGTGTGGCTCACCATTTTATAGGGCAAACCTCATGTTCCACTAGTACAATTACAATTATTTTTTTTCTTCGTACCCATGGGTCATGCTCATCGCTACCTGGGGCTGCAATGGCTCTGTTAACAAATCCTCGCCGGCATCAAGAGCTGCGGGTGACAGCAGGAAGTTTTAGAGAAGGCTGATCTTCAATAGAACCACAGCTATTCGATGTATTGGTTTATTCGGCGCTTGCTAGCCAAAAGTTACAAAAAACATTTTATTTTACGTTTACCTGGTGCCAGTGGTGTACGATCTTGATAAATGTGGACAAATTCACAATATCACTAAGAATCGGGGAAGGAGTTTGTCTCATAGACATTCATTAATTAATCAGCCTGGTCTAGTGGACAAGGCACTGAACTCAAAAAAGGTTCAATCCTGAGGTTCTGTATAAACTTTTTTTTGTGTATAAATTTGTAAAATATGATTTTTATTTTTTTTATTAATCAATGGTGGTCCTTCTGTTTATTTGTAAATTTTTGTAATTAATTTTAGAGTTTTTTTTTGCTATTAAGAATTTTTTTTTTTGATTAAGGTTTATTATTTTTCTCTCAAAAATGGATTCTGTTTTATATAAATTATTTATATATTTGTAAAAATAATTAAATGAAGGTGATAAAATATAATTTTGATTTTAAAGGGTTTTCCAAGAATTATTCTTTAACCAATTTTTAATTTTATTTTATTTCCTTTCTGTTGCAACCAGCAAACATTACTTTTTTTATCAGACGGCCAGGCACTCAACCTTTCAATAGAGAAAGGTCAATACCTTTCAATAGCCCTCACATTTGGTCCTCTGTTACCGGGATACGCAGCAAATAAGGATTAAAAAATTATTTACGTGAATTGCATGTTAGAGAATAATTTTTATTTATTAATTTTATTTTTTTTTGAGGTTCTAAGTTTGAAGTTATAAAATTTTTTGTTTAGCGTCAAGAAATTTTTGTTTTATTTTATGATTTCCAGGTTTGCCTCGAATGACGCCTACCACTCAATTTTTTATCTCTTTTTTGAATATTAACTTTTGTTTTTTAAATTTATAGCTTATGCTCCTTAACGTTTTATCAAGGATGCTCGTACTTTAGGCCAGATTAGTCTCCTGAAGACCAAACTTCGAGATACGGCTTCGGAAATAAAAGGGATTGTCGAGCAAGGAGGACTTATTTCCAAGGATGATAGTCATTTGTTCCTGTTCAAAGGGATGTTTCGGGAGCTTAAGCCATATTTTGATATTTTTAATGAAACATGGCAGAAATTGCTTGAACTGCATTCGACAGTTGAAGCTCAGGCAACCTTCCCGAGCGATAGCGATAAAACTTTACAGACAGCTGCGAAACGTTATTATTATGAAGCTTGCGCTATCTATGAGTCGCATATGAATCCCACTCCAGTTGCTGCTGCAAGCGCCCAGCATTCGGGGTTCAATGAGGGCGGATCGAGCACTTTAAATGAATCAAGATCGGTCCGTGCTCGATTACCGCAGATCAATCTCCCTGAATTCTCAGGAAATCAGAGTGAGTGGCCACTTTTTCGAGACACTTATGTCCCATTAATTCATCTGGAACCTTCCCTATCAAAGATCAAAAAGTTTCATTTTTTGGTTTCCTGCTTAAAAGGTCCTGTGCTCTTTCTCATCAGAAGCGTCCCTCTAATGGAATCCAATTACGAGCAGGCCTGGAAGATCTTGAAGGAAAACTACGACGACAAAAGACGCCTCGCTGGGAATTATTTGAAGGCCATACTTAATTATGCCCCATTCAGAAATAGGCCTACGGCCAGTGTCCTAAAGCACTTTATTACCGTCGTGCTAGAAAGCGTCATCGCTTTCAAGCAGCTGGAATTAGAAAGCCCGGATGACTATCTTATCCTATCTAGTACTTAGGTGTTTCGATCCAGCAACAAGGAAGGATTACGAAAGGGAAGTAGCTGACCTTGAATTCCCTCCCTTTCAGAGTTTGGTGACCTTTATCAAGAATGAGTGGAAAACCTTGGGCTTGACGACTGATGACTCCAAAAGTCCTCCGTTCCCAGCCTCATCACAAAGCAAACCTAAGGTCTCTCAAAGCACCTACCCCATGGGCAAACCAGGTTTCTGGAGCAAGAAGCCCGATGTGTCTTTGTTCGTCGATGGAGAATGCTTTTCCTTGGTAAGCAAATAACTTGCCTGTTTGCCTGTCGGGAAACAGGCAAGTAAGGGTTCTGTCTCCCTTCAGCAAAGCTGTCCAGTATGTAAAGCGCAGCACACTCTCTACAATTGCTCCGCATTTCGTAATGCTTCTCCAGGGGACAAACGAAAGCAGTCAAAAGGGTGGAATGGTTGTATGAACTGCTTGTCATCAAAGCACAAAGTCAATGCCTGTAATTCTACGAGGACATGCCAGCACTGTGGGGAGAAACACCACTCTTGGCTTCACATCACCTCAGCAGAAGATACTGCCACCGAAGGACCTGGAGCTCAGGCAGCTGCTTTAGGGGCCACGTCCCGCTTCGGAAAGGTTATATTAGGGACCACTCTTGCACGAATGCTGGATGGACAAGGGCGTTACCAAACTGTGCGGATGGTCACTGATCCTGGTAGCCAGTTTTCCTTTGTCACTGAGAGATGTGCTTCACGGCTTGGTCTTGAAATTCATAGGTTGCCTCCGCCTATCATCGGAATCGGAAAAATACCGGTTCCTAAGAATATGATTCTGGGGTCAGTCTCTTGTACTCTTAGGCCTCGATGCAGCGCAGAAGAATTCTCAACTGAGGCCGTTTTGGTGTCTGATATCACTAACCATCTACCGCAATCAAGGCTTCCGCTGGAAATGCATCAACACTTTGGTGCCTATGAGCTGGCCGATCCAACTTATTGGAAGCCTCAGGAAGTGGAGGTACTCATTGGAGGTGATGTTTACTACGAACTCATCACGGGTCTTCCCATAACCTTCTGCAAAGATCTACCAAAGCTCGTCCCTTCTAAGCTTGGACACATTGTAGCAGGACCATATAAGAATCAACCAGCTAGGGAAGATCATGGGCTGTCTTTCATGGTTCACACTCATACTGAAATTGTAAATGTCATGCAGAAATTCTGGGAGATTGAAGAATTACCGAAGAAGAGTTTGCTTTCGGAAGAGGAGGTGGCATGCGAAGAGCATTTTCGTTCCACGCACTATCGTCTTCCCAATGGACGGTTCGTGGTAGCATTGCCATTTAAGCCCAGCATAGATCGGTTAGAAAACCCACGGTCGCAGGTCTTCAGCCGTTTTTTCAACCTTGAAACCAAGTTGTCTCGTCGCCCAGGTTTTAAGGAGGAATATGTAAAATTCATGGAGGAATATTTAGATCTGAGCCATATGCAGAGGGCAGAAAATGAGTATAAATATTTAATCCCGCATCACGCTGTCTCAAAGACTGAAAATGGCAAGACTAAAATTCGGGTAGTCTTCGATGCATCATGCGAAGGTCGCAATGGTTCCCTTAATGATCATTTGATGGTGGGTCCCAAGTTGCAGAGGGACATATGTGATATTGTCGTTGGGTTCAGGCTATATCCTGTGGTGCTGGTGGCCGATATTGTCAAGATGTATAGGCAGATTCTGGTGCGACCCGAGGACAGGCCTTACCAGCACATTCTATGGCGTTCGGATCCGAAGGAGGAATTGCTAGCCATGGAGCTCAATACTGTTACGTATGGCGTGAACTCCTCCGCCTTTCTTGCCATCCGAACGTTGCATCAGTTGGTAGAGGAAGACGGTCATCGTTACCCCCACGCTGCCAAGGTGGTTAAGCAATGTAGCTACATGGATGACTTCGTGACGGGGGCTCATTCTTTAGAGGAGGCAGTTCTTCTGCAAGAAGAATTAGTGTGTTTGCTTCGACTAGGTGGTTTTGAACTGGGGAAGTGGAAGAGTAATCATCCCAGGCTCATTCCAGACAATGAAGAAGATACCGAGCTTTCGCTGGCGGGTAATAGCGATGGAGGGTGCAAGATACTGGGTCTCAAATGGTTCGCTTCTTCCGACATCTTCACCTTTGATGTATAAAAGCCTTCCGCTCCGCACACAAAGAGAGGCATATTGTCTACGGACGCTCGGATTTACGATCCCCTAGGTTTTTTGGCGCCAGTAGTTTTTAAGGCAAAAACTCTACTCCAAGATGTTTGGCATGCCAAATGCGACTGGGACGAGCAAATACCGGCACGACTTCAAGCCGCCTGGTCTTCCTTTGCTGCTGAACTTCCTACTCTTGTCAACGTCAAGATTCCTCGCTGCATTTGCCTTCCTACTTCATCACTAGCGGTCGACTTGATAGGATTGTCAGACGCTTTTCAGAGAGGATATGCTGCGGTTCTTTTCTTGAGAGTTTCTGAAGGCGATACGTCTCAATCATACTTGCTTAAAGTGAAAAGTAAGCTAGCTCCGAGGAAGCTAATGTCTATTCCAAGACTAGAGTTATGTGGGGCTCTTCTTCTTGCCCGGCTCTTAGATTCCTGCAGAAGCCCACTTGAAGATCTAAAAATAAAGAACGTCTATCTCTTTACAGACTCAACTATAGTGCTTAGTTGGTTGAACCTGCCCTTGAGCCAACTCAAGTCCTTTGTAGCACATAGAGTTGCGTCGATTCTTGAAATTACCGAGAAGAAAACGTGGCAGTATGTTTCTTCCCCCCTTAACCCAGCTGATTGCGCTTCACGCGGCTTGATGCCAAATGAAATAAATAATCACTGCCTCTGGTGGTCAGGCCCTACTTGGCTTCAAGAGCCTTCTGAATCTTGGCCTCTTAAGGTTATCGATTATTCTCGGGTAGCCTTGCCAGAAACGAAGTCTACTCCATTGATAACTTTACTGGCTATGGAGTGGCCATCGCTTTTGCAATGGATGGAGGGCATTTCTTCTTACGATCGTCTGTTGCGATCTCTTTGCATGGCCTTGCATTTTGTTAAGCGGCTTCGCCATCAACCTTTTTCTAAGGGGTCAATCTCCTTTCAAGAAATCAACAAAGTGCGAATAATTTGCATCCGACTAATTCAAACGGATTATCTTTTCTCAAGGGAAAGTATAAAATCTAAGCCTTGGATTGCGCTGACACCCTTTAAAGATTCCCGAAATGTTTTCAGGGTGGGCGGCCGTTTGGAACACTCCAAACTCTCCCTTTGCTTTTGCCTAATCATGAAAGTTAAAGTTTTATTTCATAAAACTTTGGTGGGCAGCATGTCGAGGCCGACATAGATTTTTTTTTATTTTGTATATATATATATATATATATATATATATATATATATATATATATATATTTTTAGTGAAAGTATTTTTCTTTTGTTTGGTCTATTGTAAAATTGAATGAGTGTAAATTTTATTGTTTATTATGTAAAGCTTTCTGAGGTCATGCATCGTGTGAGCTCATAACATGTCGGGCCAGTCAGCTGACACCCGAGTGGCATGAGTTCAGTGTGTGGCTCACCATTTTATAGGGCAAACCTCATGTTCCACTAGTACAATTACAATTATTTTTTTTCTTCGTACCCATGGGTCATGCTCATCGCTACCTGGGGCTGCAATGGCTCTGTTAACAAATCCTCGCCGGCATCAAGTGCTGCGGGTGACAGCAGGAAGTTTTAGAGAAGGCTGATCTTCAATAGAACCACAGCTATTCGATGTATTGGTTTATTCGGCGCTTGCTAGCCTTAAGTTACAAAAAACATTTTATTTTACGTTTACGTGCCAGTGGTGTACGATCTTGATAAATGTGGACAAATGCACAATATCACTAAGGATCGGGGAAGGAGTTTGTCTCATTGACATTCATTAACACGTTAGCTGCGAAGCAAATAAACTGGGATTTTCGTTAACTGCGATGAGGAGTCAAATGACCCCATGCTACCACACCGCTAAACTGCGTCAAGGGGCTGATTGACCCCTTGTCCCTTAGACATTAAAATTAACTCTCTGTAAACATTGATGAATGTTTTAAAGTGAAATCCATTTTTTTTACAAATACCTGACGTACTAGAATTCGTAACAGAAGCAGGGTTGAATTCTGTTGCTTCTGAATATATTTTTTTATTACTTATTTTTTCCACAACATCTGTGTTATACTAACACTAATTTTTTTCTTTCCTTTTACGTTCAATCATAAAATGTTTACTATATGGTTTTAATTTACTTAATTGTCAGCATATATAATTCATGAAAGGAAGAATTCAGATATCAAAAATAAAACCAAACCTATGTTATTATTATAAATAAATGAACATAGGTGTAGCTTTTGTGTATTTAAAAAAATAAACCTAATTATTACAAATTAAATTATTAAAAAAAATAACACATAAAAACTACATTTTATAATGTTTATCATTGAAGCACTGCAAGCAAAGAGACGGTTGTTGGCACAGTCGTCACAGTATGTCCGGACCTTCTTTACCTTTTTTTGGGCTTCTGCACTGCTTATAGCTGTTCGTAGCTTTTCCTTACAGCCCGAACATTCCTTCCTTATATGAATCATAACTATCTTCAAAACTTGAACTAGTTCCTTCATCTTTGCTTGAAGTTGAATTCCGCTATGAAAGGGCTAAATCGGCAAGTTTCTTACCACGTGAATACGTATCGAAATTATTTACTGAATCGAGACAAATAAATGAGAGCTCAGGTGTCAAAAATACTAAGTAGAATCAGTCGAAGAACAAGAAAGGAAGGTGAATCTGTGATTCACCCTTAGATAAATGTGATTCACGGAAAATTACTGTCGCTTTCACCGCTTTCAAACATTTACGGAAATAGAAAAAATATTTTTTATTTACATATTCATTAATATTTGATATAATATGCTAAAACAATAGTGAGATGAAGTGTAATGAGCATTAAAAGACCAAGGGGTCATTTGACCCCTTGCCGCATTAAGGAAAACATTTAAACTATAATGCGACAAGGGGTCAAGTGACCCCTTACATTTTTTTTCGATATATAAGTAATATTAAGTAGTGCATTATAAAAAAAAAATAAAAAATCTGAAAAATATTAAAACAGGATGCGTGACAAGCATCGCAGTTAACGACAAATACACGTTTAATGGCTCGCAGTAAAGGAAGCCACCGCAAGGGGTCAAATGACCCATCGTCGCAGTTAACGTGTTAATTAATCAGCCTGGTCTAATGGACAAGGCACTGAACTCTAGTTGTGAACTAGCTGGGTTCAATCCTGAGGTTCTGTATAAACTTTTTTTTTGTGTATAAATTTGTAAAATATGATTTTTATTTATTTTTATTAATCAATGGTGGTCCTTCTGTTTATTTGTAAATTTTTGTAATTAATTTTAGAGTTTTTTTTTTGCTATTAAGAATTTTTTTTTTATTTGATTAAGGTTTATTATTTTTCTCTCAAAAATGGATTCTGTTTTATATAAATTATATATATATATTTGTAAAAATAATTAAATGAAGGTGATACAATATAATTTTGATTTTAAAGGGTTTTCCAAGAATTATTCTTTAACCAATTTTTAATTTTATTTTATTTCCTTTCTGTTGCAACCAGCAAACATTATTTTTTTTTATCAGACGGCCAGGCACTCAACCTTTCAATAGCGAAAGGCAGGTCGGCCCTCACAAATCTACTTCTCATATCTTTATTTTATCAAACCTTGCATTGTATTTTATAAAAAGGCAACATAATTGGAAATAAAAATATAGGAAATAAAAAGAGGAAGAAATAGTGATGAGCAAAAAGGACCTTGCTTGTGTCAGCACAACATGGATGAAAGCAAAATAGATTGCGACAAGAAAATTGGTATGAAAATCACTTGACTTGCTATTCTCAACTAGGGGTCAATGGAGATGATAAACTAAAAACAATATCTATTTCATTACAGCATTACTTCTTTTTTAAATTTCTACCAATTTATCTTTACAGCATCTCTTGGGTTGGCTTGGCACTGATGAAGTAGGTATGCTAGAGTCAGGATGGTTCAAGGAGGTATCCCTCAACATGGTCAACTGATATAAAAACAAATTAGATTTAGGAATGTTTAACATTGTAGAGATAGGAGGACTTGAAATTCTCTTCAATTAACTTTTATAAGTAGGTAATGATTGGATGCTGCACTCGAGATCTGATGGACCAGCAATGGTCTCTCATTAAATAGAATTTCGATAGTACTTACTACAGTTACCATCAGCCA
Organism: Aelia acuminata; assembly: GCA_911387785.2. Taxonomy (NCBI): domain Eukaryota; kingdom Metazoa; phylum Arthropoda; class Insecta; order Hemiptera; family Pentatomidae; genus Aelia; species Aelia acuminata. The sequence goes on from OU426980.1 coordinate 169,193,073, forward strand.
AACCAAACTTCTGCCACTGGTTTTGTCTTGAAAGGGAAGATAAAACAACTCATTATCAGATTTACAGCCATATTTGAACGCATATGATCTCTAAGGACAAAGGTTACTTATTACTATAGTATCCTTAATTGTCATGCTCCAAATGAAGCAGCTAAGGCTGTTGCAGGCAAATGCTGTTGCAACAGAATGGAAAAGTATTTCGCCACAGCAAAATTTGAATCCAGAACCTTAAAACTTAGTAGCCCTGTGGCATATTAACAGAGGTATCCCGTTTCCATTATATTCGTACTGGATGTTTATGATAAGTACAGAGAAAATATAGTACTAATTCCACATCAAATATCCTACCGACAAGTTCCTATAAAGGCCTTTTCTCTTTTCCACACTTTTTGATTAATCATGATTTTTCAACTGGCAGTTGTTTTTTTGGTTTTTAAATATCTCCCTCTCTCTCTCTCTCTCTCTCTCTCTCTCTCTATATATATATATATATATATATATATATATATATATATATATATATATATATTTTTTTTTTTTTTTAATTATCTTATAGAAATATTGACTAACAGAAATACACTTTTGGGGTCCCATGAATCCCGATATCCTAGTCCCGCGAAATGGTCTCTGTGTATGTGTGTGTGTGTGAAAAGACTAGCTCAAAAACGATAAACAGCATGATCCTGAAATTAATTATTTGAGGTTGGTATATGCCCTAAACGTGACAGCAAACCTTTCGTCAAAATTGAGTAAACAGAGGAGGTATTTTATTTCATAAATTTTATCACTTTTTTTTTTTGCGATTATCTTCTAAAATATGGCCCTAACGATTTTAATTAAACTGGTCATGTTTAATGAGAATCAATTATTGTTTAATATAAGGTAGGTTTTATCATCATAGTAATGTTCTGAGGGGGCTTAAATGCCGAAAGAAAATTTTCTTCCTATAAAGTACATTTTTTCTTGTTTAAAAGGAAAATTAACTGCCTCTTATTATTAATAGTAATAAGAAATGGCTAAAAATAAAAAAAAAACAACAAAAAAACCGATAAACATATGCATAAGAAAAATCTTTAGTTTTTAAAGTCATAAAATATATTCATATCCAAACAATTCTACTTTTATATTGATTTTAATCTTCAACAAAGAAGAAGTCTACTGACCACCATAGATGAATAAGGGTCAAAAAGCTTAAAAGGAGTCTCAATATTCTTTTTATTCAGTGGAGTCATTATATTTGAATTCTAATTGACGTTTTGCTTATTATTGTGAGCATTATCAAAAATATAAAAAAGAAAAACAAGAGAAAAAAATTGCAGTTTTGTCATTCATATGCATATTAAAATAAAAAATAAGCATAAATCATAATGAAACTCTATGGATAACATTTATCTTACCTGATGTTTGTTTGAGATGATTTGTTATTTGGTGTAAGATGGATGTTATCTATAGCATTTAATTATTATTTATGCTTATTTTTATTTTATTTTAAAATGAAACTGCATATGAATGACAAAACTGTAATTTTTTTCTCTTGTTTTTCTTTTTTATAGTTTTGATAATGCTTGCAATAATAAGCAAAACGTCAATAAGATACAATGATATGGATAACATCAATGATATAATGACATGACTGAATAAAAGTCAATAAAAAGAATATTGAGACTGCTTTTTAGCTTTTTGAACCTTATACTTTTATATTAAATATTTTCTTACAAGCACCTTAAACATGTTGACAACTATTTCGTATGCGCAGTACGCCTTAACTTACAGCCCATTGTTAATGAGAGGTAAATGTGAAAGAGTTGTCAGCGTGTTTTAAGTGCTTGTTCGACAATATATGAACTACTAAATAGATATTATTTGTTTCCACCGTAACTAAATTAAGTTTTCATAATAACTTATAAAATTAGACGCCATGGTGTATTATGGTTTGAATTGCCTCACTGTCACTGTATCTGCATGGGATAGAACACAATAAATGTAAATTTTTAATTTATAAAAAAGTATATTTAACAAAAAGCAATTTCATTTTTGCAGCAAAACTGTAAAAATGAAAATTACAAAATATTAAACTTTAAAATTAAGACATGAGCACATGAAAAATCATAAAGAAGAGTGATTGATTTCTATCATTTAATATATAAAGAACATAAAAAAATTGGACAAAAGATAATTAAGAAAAAGAATTATACAAATCACAAGCACTATTACAGGCAGTCTTCACAGACACCCTTTGCACAATCGGTGCATATTGGTGTACTGCAATGAGTACCCAATAAACCTTTGGTTTTTTATCCCTGCTCCTTGGGCACTTCCCACATCTTATTGATTTACCAGGTACAGCTGATTCGGCTTCATATTCCTGAATATCATTGGTCCCATAATCTAACTCCGAATTCCAATCATGGTCACTTTCTAAATCTGGATCAAAGTCATGGTCACGTCTAGAATCGCTCTAAGCATCTTCCAGTCATTGCAGATAATTGGGATCATTAACATTCATCGACTGCGTCTGTGAATATGCCATTTTTTACTCGATCAAAATCAATTATTTTTAATAAAAAAGTTACACTAAAGGTATGGTGGGGTCACACGGACCCCATTCTCTACTAATAGTTGAATAAAAGTCATAACTCACTTCCTACAGAACCACCACTTCCGTTAACAGCTCAGAAGATACTGCCTGAAAGGTACTGTGAACAACAGCTCCTCCTAGCACCCCCAATGGGAATTATAGAATAAACATAACTGGCTGGGGCTCCTAGGACCCCACCTTACTGGTTACAGGTTAAAAACATATGGTACAATATAATCTTTGATGATTGTATTTTAGATTAAAAGTTCAGTTTCAAAATAGATTTCTCATATTGTGGATTTTGTTGGAACAATAAACATTGTTGTTTTCTGGAAAGGCATTACAAAAATTCTAAAACTAATTTTCAATTTGCTACAAAACGTAAATAACTCTATCGATTCCAATTTACAGTAAATTTAAAAAAAAAAAAAGCCATTCTTTAATGAATCGAAAATTACTGAAGACCTTCAAGTTTTGCAGTAGTTAGGGTATAATAAAGTTAAAACAATAGTTAGGGATTATTTAGAGATAATAAAAGAAAACAAGTAAATAAATGTGGAAAAAGCTATTTTCTGTGAACTTGTGTATGTGTGCCTAATGTGTACACAAATTTATATTAGACATATTTACACATTTATCAAAATGCGTCGATTTCTACTCCTAATAGGTTGGTAAGTAAAAGTTGTGTGTTGCACACATCGCTTGATATTTTTTTTTTAATGCACCAATACATTTTTTTATCCTAAAATTGTATTGGTGCTAAAACTGTAAAAAGTTGCAAAATTAGAAAAACACTTTATATTAATTTAAAGCTTATTTATGGCTCCATTTTTTCGAGTAATAACAATTATATGTTGATATAAGGATTTAAAAAGTGACTTTATTGCTCTTTAGAGTTGTAAAAACTAAAAATTTCTATTGATTTTTTTCTCACTACTCCTCAATGATGAGCTGAGTATTCTTGACAGTGGGTCAAATGAAGGACACAACGTAGAGAGCTGAGGTTGGCACAAAAGATCCTTTCACAGCTCAACTTTTTGATCCTTGTTTGTACTGCCCCAGACTTGATGATGAGCATTGTAAGCACTAATGCGTGTTTCACATCTTGTTACATGTTCTAGCTCTCCTGTCGGATCTTTATCCTCCTTTGGTAAGTATTCCGCCAGCATGGTTATTGGGTTTTTTGGCTCCTTTCTGGGGTGTCACTGCTGCAGAATCTCTGGAACAGAATTGAATCGGTTTTCGTTGAAAGAGCATCCATTTATCCAAGTCATCCAAGCTGAGACTTTTTACTATATCTTAATGTTTAATATGAAATTAATAATAGTCGCTCTTCCCAGCTAGTTAACTGTTCCCCTTTTATGAGCCAACTCCCGAGGGCTTTCCTTTTCTTCCCTAGAATAAAGTCTTATCTACATAAGCTACAGGGGGATAGAATATGTGTTATTTAAAAAATTCATAAGGATGTGGGATTTACAATTCTCTTAACATATCTAAATCCTTACAATAATCGTTAGCATTCCTTTATCAACTCCATTAAAGAAAACTTATGAATAAATAACAAAAAAAAATTCAATAAAAGTAATAAAATTTTAAATACTAAACAAAATTTAACTAAATTAAATAACAAATTTAAATAAAATTTTATAAAAAATTAAATAAATTCAAATACAATTTTAGTTATTAAAATTATTAATTAAGTTTACAGTAATAAAATTTTGTGTAATATAAGTACCTTGGATTTATGGGTATTAGGTACATTTATATTTTGATTCTACAATGTATTAAAGAAATATTTAACTAAATAAATTAACATATTAAAAATTGCTCTCTAGGGTTAATATTTCTTGTTGATGTTGTTGTTTGTTAAGGCTTTAAGACATCATATTTTTCTGAAACTTTTTATATGCTCTACAACTTTCATTGATGGCTTTTCTACAGGCCTTGTTGAACCAAGGGACAAGCAATTCTCTTGGATGGGTATCAATGGTTTTGCTACTTCTACGATTGTATTCATGATAATTTTTTAATATTTACATACATTTTTACATCGGAAGGCGAGGTCTGGGGTGGTGAAGCCAAGGAAGTAAGTACTCCAGTCTACCCTCTTTAGAACCCACCTCAGGTTTACGCATGTAAGATTTATATTTTTAAATTAGATAAAACGGAATTGCAGAAAGAGAGATCAAGGGCTGAATAAGTCCCATAGCTAGAGCTAACGGACGTTCCTTCTCCGAAGTTAAGCAGTAGAAGATTAGAGATCTCTAGAAAATGCTCTATAATTTTACCGCACATGTTAATGTCTAGGAATCCCCACAGAGGATTGTCACCGTTGAGGTCCCCAAAAAAAGAACAGGTCGCAGTAGTTGGTTGTAAATGTGTAGCAAGTGTTGTGAGTCTATTGTGCGACCGATGATTTTGTGACGATGGTCCGCTGTGCCCTTGGTGCCAGCAGTTTAGACATGCGAGGCTGGGGGATGGATTATTTGAATTTTTTTCAAATTTGAAAAATGGATTTGTTTTTTTGCCGTTTTTCTGTGTTTTCGTATTTCTTTGAGATTTAATTACTTCAGAGAATAGCTTATTAAAATTTTTGGGTTTTTCTAGTTTGAATATATTTTTTGCTTCATAATATGTCGCTTTCTATGTAAAATGGATTATTTTGATTTCTTTATTAATTTGGTTGGTTCATCCCTGCAATTTATACATTTGTGGTCTTGCATTTTTCATCGGGTTGTTTTTCTTCACCACACTGAGAATAGGTGATTTAGGGGTTTGTGCATTTTAGTGAATGGTGGGAAAATCGAAGACACCTAAAGATTAGGTGGTTACATTTGGACCTTAATATCCTGATAACCTATTTCAAGAGTTTCGGGTTGTAATGGAGACAGGAATGTAACAACGTATGAATTCGTGAATTTTTCGATACCATTAATTTATACTTTTATTCTATTGATATCCATATTTTTTCCATTTAACTCACTTATAATTTCATTTTTTTCCTAGTATTGTAAGTCAAAGCACCTGATAACTACTTTGCTATAATTTAAAGTGGCGTGTGCTTTTACAGTTATATTAAAGTGATCTAGCACTCTAAGAGTTTTACTGACTGTTTACTGCTACTTATCTCACTCAGTAAACTCCCACCCCTCAATTTCTTAATGTTCTTAACCTCACCTACTAAATTAGTGATGAATTTGTTTATCGAGAAAGGGGACACTCTTTGATATCCTTCATCTCCTTCCCTGATCACTATTAAATAGGTAGGGTTTTTTTAGTGCTTCATTTACTCGAAGGGGGTCTGGTTGGGTTTTTATCCGACCTCTTTTCCGATGCTTAATTCAAGCTATGAAATAGCTCATCCCATTTAATTAAGTTTAAAAAAAATAATAACAATTGTAAACAAATTAAAAAGAAAAATATAACTTCATAAAATAAAAATATATATCTTCATATATAAACGAAATAAAAAAAGAAGAAAGAATTGAATGTTTGCTTATCTGGACAGTTCACCAACAGCTGGCTGTTTAATCCTATAGAGCTCACTCAGCCAAGTCCACTATCTAACTCAATATTTCTTGATGTTTATTTGGAAACCAAGATAAGTAAGTAATCTGTAACTTTATTGAATTTTCCTTTACATGTTTTTATATTGAAATTTAAGTCCTCCAGCATTATTTTTTACCTGATTAACCAAGCATTTTTAATCTTTCATGCCTTTTTGAATTCCCATTGTTTACAGGTAATATAAATAAAAAACTTCATTCCGTACAAATATAGCCTTGTATGGGTTGTATTCCCATAAAATTGCCAAGTATTCTTTTTATTTGGTAGAATATTTTTTGCTCTGTTGAATGACCTAGACACAAAACAGACGGGTCATTCTTTCAATGTTGTTTTGTTTCTATACATTCAACAACAGATAATTTTATCCGAAAACCATGATAGATTAGTTAAGATAATTTTCTCCCCAAATCTGACCTACAATGTGTATTGAGTTATTATTTTTTAATTTTTTTTTTTCTAGTTCCTTCATCACCTCCCCAGCATATTCAATGTAGAGCAGAAGGGTCACAAAGTATATTAATTATGTGGGAGCCACCACAAAGCAAAAATCAAAATGGAAGAATTCAAGGCTATAAAATTTACTTTGAAAATATGAAGGAGTATCCTCCAGGTAAATGATGTGTTATAATTATTATCTAAACGATCTACATTCTGTATATATATATATATATATATATATATATATATATATATATATATATATATTTATATATATATATATATATATATATATATATATATATATATATTTATATATACATATATAGGAGGAGGTGGGGCACAATGAAACACAAAAGTTTCTTTTACACATAGCTCCCCACCTGAGACTTTATATTCATTTTTTTATTTTTTCCATGTTACATTAAGTTCTAATCTATGTAAGATATGCGTTACACATTATTTTATGCATCATTTGTGACCATGAGCAGCTATTTACAAAAAAAAATTTTTGTTTCATTGTGCCTCATGCCCAGGGTACAACAAAACAGCGCAAGGGGTACTTTGAAATAACTGAAAAAACAACACCATAAGTAACGAAAACACTTTATTCGGCTTCCAGTCGGTTTTTCGTTCTCCTGCTATATGATAGCCACGAAATTCTTCAGGTCAGTAGTCAAAAATCAATAGAGTGTTTTTGGTGTTCCGCTCTCGATTTCACACCATCCTGTAAGAAAATGAAAAAAAAAAAAAAGACTGCTTATTGCACAATGAAAAACACGTGGGGCACGATAAAACACTCTTGGGGCTCCTTAAAACATTTCATTGTGTCCCGAACACCCCTGTTTCAAGGAACCCTGTACGAGCTATTTTGATGTCTTTCACTTCCTAAGATGAATATGAAGAGATAGGAAAGCCAAAGTCAGATAAAATCTTAAGAGATATATGCATAATGAAATGTTGTAAGAGCAGATTGAATAAAATAATTACTCTTACCTAGAGACAAAATTCCGTGCGACGAAAATTTTTAGTTTTACCACACAAAACCGCACTTCAGCACGTGGAGTCTGTTATGCAACAAGCAGAAAGGGGAAAAATAGCTGACTGATGTTTGGAGTTACTTACCGCTTACCGCTTGCTGTCTGAATTTGGTTGCACTAGACCTTTTCTTTTGGTTTGCCCAGTGCACCGAGTGTTTCATTGTGCCCCACCCTCCCCTATATATATATATATATATATATATATATCACAAAGTTTATATAGCATTTCAATGCCTATTGTAACCTTTTCCACATCAAATGAAACCTTTTCCAAGTGAATTGTAGCCATTTCAAAGTCATATGTAAACCTTTTTCCCAATCAGTTTTAACGTTTTCGATTCAATTGTAACCTTTTTCTTTAAACTTGCATTAATATAAAAAAAAATTAAAAACCTATGTCAAAAAAAAGTTACTAAAATATTAAAGCCAATTGTGAATTCACTGATAAAAATACTTTTCATACATTTCTAAATATTTCATTAAAGACAATTTAGACCACTAAACTAAAAAAAAAATGTATGTTTTTTAACTGACTTCAAAATCGAATTCGATACATGTGGTTATTTTTTTAAAAGTATCTTCACCGATTACTCCGCAATGGGTGGACCAATTGGAATGAAACCTTTTGCATCTTGTAGAGTATTTTCCTGAGGTGGTCCCATTAAAACCTTTTTACGAAGTTATCATGAAAAAACATTAACATAATTATTTAATTATCGCTCAAAATGTTTACTAATTGCAAAAACATATGGCATATATAACATGAGGTATGTTGAAACAAGCTGGGTTACCACACCAATTAGTTTTATTGATAAATGTTACAACCTAATAGAAATGAAAAACATATGTTAGTATTTATGTATAATTTAAAATAAAATGAATAACCAAGACAATTATAAATATACATTTTATATTTTTATATTTATATTTTTATTTGTTTTTATGACACCAAGAGTATGTAAATAAAATAGATGATGTTATAGGAAGTTTACTCCACTTAAACCAAGCACCTACTCTCATGCCCTTCTTTTCTCTGCATTCTCGTTTACTGCATTTCCATCTTGAATAACAATCTTAACAATCAAAACGACCTGAATTAATAGATAAGATATTTTCTAGTAGAGACAATGATGAATAGAGTTGCTTCTGAAGCTCTGTTGTGTTCCTTCAGTGATCATTTGAACTGGTAGTTGAATAGGAACTCGAAGAGGAGGGATTTGAAGGTGGAAGTCGATGTAGGATATAGGATGGTCATTGAGTTCTGATGGCCTGGTATAAGAAGGAAGCCAGTACGTATTGTGCAAAAACGTATTGTGCTATTCATTAGGCATTTAAGTTTGGTTTCGAGTTCCCTGGACAGTCCGCCATACACCATACAGCCATAGTCAAAGTGGGGAAAGATGAGAGAGGAGACTAGAAGTTGGCGGGTTTTGAATGGAAGAAGATATTATAGATGGTTGAACTGTTTCAGGGTAGAGATAGTAGGATGGGAAATTTGTGAGATGTGTGGTTTCCAAGAGAGGGATTTATCGAAGGTAACTCCTAGGTTTTTAACAGAATTGTGAAATGAGATACATGAGTTGTTCAGGACTAGATTTGGAGCGACAAGGTTTGATTTGAGGAGAGAGGGAGATCCAATCAAGATGGTTTTCGTCTTCTCGGCATTCAAGGTGAGGTTTGCCCAAGCACATATTTTGTCAATGCCTTTTTGGAGTTTAAGGATGGCACCAGAGGAATCAGCGGGGTCAAAAGAGAGGTGAATCTGGAGGTCATCGGCAATCAATGGTATTAACAGTGTTGGATGGAGGATGGGAGGTCATTGATATCGATAGAAAAAAATACAGGAGATAAAGAGGAACCCTGAGGTACCCCTTCAGACAATGAAAGAGGCTTTGACGGAGGTTTATTAGGGACTATAACATATTGGGAGCGACTGTTGAGGAAAGATTGGAACCATAGAAGGGCATTAGAAGACATGTGGAAGTTTCTAAGTTTGCTTAGAAGGATGTTGTGGTCCACTGAGTCAAAGGCTTTGGTGAAGTCGAGGAAAATAAGGATGGTGAGTTTCATTTGGTCTATAGCTGTGTGGAGATCTTGGAATATTTTAATGAGGGTGGATTGAGTGGATTGATCAGGCCTAAAACCAGACTGCAGAAGGTTGTTTTGCTCAAGATATTGGGATAGTTGTGACTGAACTAAACGTTCCAAGGGTTTGGATAGGTTGGATAACAGGGAGATAGGACGGAAATCATTGAGGATTTCTGGATTGGAGATTTTTTTTTTAATGGGTGTACAAGAGCAGTTTTCCAGGTACTGGGAAAAGTGGCACTTAGCAGCAAAAAGTTGTAGGTGATGATAAAAGTTAGGGAGAATGAAAGGAAATGAGGCATTAATCAATTTAACTGGGATGTTAACTGTGATTTTCACTAATACTGCGGTTCATTTCATGTCCCTTGGAAGTCTTTTTTTATGTATAATACCCTTATCTTGAGCATATTTTATGCTTGATTCTTGATTTTATACTATTTTCGCCAATTCTAAGAAATTTATTTTAATTACTGAGAAAATCATATTTCTAAAATAAAATATATGATTTTATCTATGTTTAAATTTTTATTTCTATTTGGTTATAATAGTTATCAAGTAACTGGTACTGGCAAGTTACAGTAAGTAAATGGTGGGAGTCTTCTAGAACAGACCCAACAAGCTATTGAAATTCAATAACAAATTAAATATAATAACAAACTGATAAATATTGATAAATAACAAACTGTGAATGTCCTTCCCCCATTTTTTTATTCTAAATTTGATTGGTTGATTTTAAACAATGTTTTAATGATCAATGAATTAATGAGGAAAAACCAAACAAATTCAGAATCAAAAGAGTGGGGGGGAGAACGAGCAGTCTGTTACTTTTCGACGTGTTTTAAGTGCTTGTTGGAATGAAGCTATACATAACCTTAAATAATTTTTCAACAATAGATTTAAATATCATATAGATATATGATATCAGCAGAATTTAGTATTGCAGTCGTTTTCTGTAAAATGAAACACTTTGTTATGGTTATGGCCAAGTTATTTTAGTTTCGAGCCTGTTCATGGAAAATTTTACTAAGAAATGATACTCAAAAACATTTTTTTAGGAACATTTTAACATTCAAGAACATTTAAAACATTATTTTGTATTGAAAGAGATTAAAGCCATTAGAAAACACCGATAACAGTAAAACATCCTAAATGTTGGTCTAATCGACGGATAGACAACACAATCATAAGACTACAAAATTTATGGAATTCCAAGAAAGGCTGAGTATTAGTAAGTCATTTTAAGGCAGAATTTAAGACATCTTCAAGTACTCGAAGGATTGTTTAAATTTAAAATCATAGCCATTATTGATTTAAATTAGATTTTGATTTCCGACGCAATCGCTATGCATGTTAAAAAGGAATTCAATACCTCCTGGAAAAGCTTATTTCCTGTTGATTTAGGGGGCTATTACCTCTTTAACAAAGGATTCAAGCACCTCCGCATTCTTCCGGTTACACTCGGTCACTATCGGATATTAATAAACAACGTAATCATGAAATCTTGTGCTAATTCTTCATTCTGGAGTGACACTTTTGTTGTGTCATCCAGATTACTATTACTATAATTTTGTTTCTGCAACTATTGAGGCATATAAATGATAAAGGCTATAATTACCAAATTATTGATTTTGAGAAAACAAATCACTATTATCTAAGCTTAAATGTGGTTCGAAAAATAAGCAAAAAATAGTATGGACATGTCCAGTCACGAAATAAATATGTTCTGTTAAATTATTACAATATTAGTTTGTTCCATCTCCAATTCTAGCTATGATGGCTAATTGGCGTTTTTTTTTAAGTTACGATAACGTCCCTAGCTGGTGGCACTTACAGGATTTGCTGTTGTCTAGATAGGAGAGTCTAGATACGAACGTCTTTAAGGTAGTTACTTATTAGGAATTATTTTCATCATTAATTTTTCAATTACTTTTTCTTTTCTTCGATTTTTTTTTGCATTTTTCCATTTACTTGCCTCGATCGTGTGCTGTAAATGTCTAGTGTCCAGTGTTGAATGGATGAATTTTATTGAAACAGACAATGAAAATGGACTCATGACAGTCTGGCTTGGATTTTTTTAGGGCATTTCAGGCAGTCATGCTCTCAGGTACCGAAATAAGTTGCGTATATGTTGTGTACTATATTTCCCAATAAATGAAAATTTTACTAGAACACTTTCTACCACTAGTAGTGTAATAATAATTAAATCCTCTCTATAGACATTGCATTATTTAAAAAAGAAATTGAAATTTAAATTTTTGCTGATGTTCATCCATGAATAAAAACTGCAAAAAAAAAAACCTTATCTCACAGAAAACAACCTCATTGTACGAAAGCCTCCACATCAAAAATTTGGCAGCTAAAGTGTTTTGCAATTCATTTTCCGAATAATTTTTTATTACGGATAAATAAGTACTTAGTACTTTGCTCTTAAGTTTAGTCAACAATTCATCGAAAGGAATTATGACCATAATTGACTCAATCAAAAAATATTTTTTAATTTAACCAGTAGTGAGAATTTTAATATCCTTTGTAATAATACATTAAGTTTGTTTCCGATTTTTATACCATTTTCAATTTTGCTGTGTATTCATAAAAATCAGAAGGTAATTATTTCATAATTTTTAGTGAATTTTATTTTTACTTGTTCCTAGTTTTTGAAGTCAATTTAATTTTTTTTTTTTTTTTTTTTTTATAAAATGTTTTTATCAATCAATATTTTGTAACTTGTTTTATGCAATAAATTTAAGAAATTTTAACTTTACTGCATTTACCATCAATTTTGGTTCAATTTTATATATTGTGCATTTAATAATTATTATATCAAAACAAAAAAATGGCTATTGAGCAACTAGCAGTACAATTATTTGCTACGTTTCCGGCTATTCGATTTTCTGGTGTGTGGGGGGATTCTAAAAATGCCATCATGTGCTTTAATACATTAAAATTTTATTTCTTTCATACCATCCCATATCATACCATACCATATCATACTAAACGAGACCAATCAATTAAAATGTATTTTGTATTTAAGAGACTAGTATATAGCACATATATATATATATATATATATATATATATATATATATATATATATATATAAAGTAGGATTATTAATATCCCCCCATTATTAATATACCCCCATTATCCGGACCTCTATTAACCGGGTTTCCAATTAACCAGGGTTCCAAGGAGCCAATTTTTTTTTTTTTAATAAGCTTTTTTTAATTTTTATGGTATTTATTTTGTATGTATAATATTTATTTAAATAAAATCAATATGTAAATGTTTTAACGATTACACAATGGTTAATTATTAATTAATTTAGATAAATTTGGTTAATTAATTGTTCTTAGAAATTATGAAATAAAATAATAAATGGAAAAACATGGCAAGCTGATGTCGTATGATGAGATGTTTCCGGTAACTATTACTCCAATTCATATTCTAAGAACGATACTGTTTTCAAGTCTTTCTAGGAAACTCCTTACTCTGGCCTGTTTGACTACATTCTCAGTTCTGATTTAGTCTCCATTTAAAAACAAACTAATAAAATGTCGCAAAAAAGACAACCTGTTGTTTTAACGCTTGAACAGAAATTAAGGATTATAAACCGAGTAGAAAAAGGTGAAAGTATTAAAAAATTGTCTGCTGAATTAGGAATCGGCGAGTAAACTGTTCCTAACATTTTGAAGAAGAAAAAAGACATTTCCGACTTTGTATCGTCATCGGCCCTAACATTGTGTCCTCGGAAAATAATAAAGAACTCTACATAAAGACATAGATGAAGCTGTCTATCAGTGGTTCATGCAAAAACGTGCTGAAGGAGTTCATTTGTTACTTTTGTTCATTTTTTGTTGGTTAAAACGTTTGTTTGTTGATAAAAGTGATTTTCTGCAGTCTTTTTTGTTTAATTAATCTTTTTTTCTATCACATTAAGTCAATAAAATGTTGAAATTCAATTATTCAGGGTTTTCGATTTTCAGTGGACCCCCCTACCTATCATTACCCCAGATAAAGGGGGTTCTACTGTATATATGTATATATATATATATATATATATATATATATATATATATATATATATATATACATATATACGTTAAGGCTGCTTAGAAATTCTGTGTTTAGAATTTCTTCAAACCAAACCTTCTAAGTATAACGTCTCTGGTATGGCAGAATGAACTATTATTTTAATTTTAAATACATTATATTTATTGAAGCAAAATTTACTTGGATTAATAATTACAAATAATTTCCCTTTCATTGAGAAAAAAAAATAAGATACTTGTGCTAAATTAAATAAAAAAGAAAGGAAAATACTGAATTTAAAGACAATATATATATATATATATATATATATATATATATATATATATATATATATATATATATATATATATATATATATATATATATATATATACACCTATATATAAATATATATACAAAATATGTATACCTCTAATTACAATTAAATAAAACTAAATTAATGCTTTTTAGAATTTTTAATAAGAATATATACAAAAAAAATTAATTTTAATGTCCTCTAACCTCATATGATTAAGAGCTAATCGTTATTTTCTCTTTCTTTAAATATCATATCTACCACTAACCGTATTTGTGGAGTCAACTTTTCTGTCCTGATCAATTTTATGTGCTCCTGGAGCAGTTTCGAGCCTTGCTCGATCAATTTCCTTAGGTACCTGCTACCTCACCTGTATCTCCTACAGCACTCGTAAGGCTACTGGCCCGGCTTACGCTTGGTATTGGCTAATACCAAACGTAGGTACTGGGCCGCTATAAACAATTTGTTTATACTTGCTATAAACAATTATTTCTGTAACGATTAGAGAGAGAGAGAGAGAGAGAGAGAGAGAGAGAGAGAGAGAGAGAGAGAGAGAGAGAGAGAGAGAGAGAGAGAGAGAGAGAAATGCTTTATTTTTTAAAACAAAACAATGCTGCCTAAATACACTGGGTTGCTATAACACACAGCATACTTATCAATACAACTTTCATACAATAATTAAACCAAAATTACATTTTAATTTGCATGCATATACACTTACAGTTTTATAATCTTACAATTTTTTTTTTAATTATTTACTATTCATTTTATTAATTTTTTTTCCTTAACCCTTTTTTTCTTTTTTTTTTCCTTTGTTATAGTTTATATCACTCTTGAGCAAATTTACTCTATAGCAAATACAAATCTCACTTCCCTCCTTAGCCTATTATGGCAGGCGTACAGAGACTTTATCATAAAAAAAATAGCTAATAGATAAATCACAAGACGAATATATAAATATTTAAATAAATAAGTAGATAGATATAGATACATAACAAATAAATAAAAAGATAAAAACTTGATAACCAAAACATCTAAGATTATATTTTAGGCAACATCAAAATATCTCTCATCTCGACACCTAGGTCTTCTAAAAAACTCTTTGTTCTTTTTGGGATCATTCCGCGAGAACCGAACCAGAGACCTCTCACGGAGAACTCTCTCTCCCCAAAGGTCCCGCGGAATTCTCTTTAAGGAAAGGGATGCACTTTTCGTAGATATCTCTCTCTTTTCCCTTTCCACCTCACCCGCCTGGTCAAGGTCATTGTTTTCAAATCTAACTGTCGGATCCACCACCAGTGCTTTATTCCCGGTCTTAAGGAATGTGACAATGTCTGCATACGTCGTTGATCCATCTGTATCAATACAGTAGACCTCGTCAAAGCAGGCAAAGTTACCCTCTTTCAGGGGTCTTATAAGTTCATGCTTAATCCTATGGTGATGGTGAGTTATGAGGAAGGAGTTGTTGGGGCATTTTCGTAGCACTTGTGCTGGTTTTTCAGACTCTCTGCCGCATTTACGACAGAGGGACCCAACTTCTCTCGGTTGTCTGCAGGCTCCTGGGACTCCTCGCAGAGGGGCATAATTACTGTTGAGTTTTAAGGAGTTCGACCATTCTGACCCCAAAAGAACCTGCTTGTCATAGATGTATCTGTTCACTTTTGAAGTCTCTTTAAAATGTCGAACTCCAATTCCCTGCCATTTACAATTGGCCCATTCTTCAAAGGCATTTTCCCGCAGCGACTGTCGTTGAGCTCTCACAATTCGGTAGCCCTGATCAACACCCAATCTCTTGGCGCATTCCCCCAGCTCTTCTTGGTAATTAAAAATTGACTGGAACAGGGCATCCGGGACATTTGACAGCCGCTGGGCAGTGGACCAATGCTGCAAAGGAGCCTCCCATTGGCAACGGATCAATCCCAGTCCTCTATACCTCCTTGGTGCATAGAACATCGTTGTCGAGGTCTTGGCTGGAAGCCTGATTATGGCTTTTATACTCCTGCGAATATTGGTGTCAATACCATCCAATATTGCAGAACGTATTTTTGTTAGTGGTGCTGCTGGAGAGGATAGGTAAGCCCCTGGAACACATATTGATTTACAACGTTGACTTTCTGCTCTGGTTTTAGCAAGCACGGGCTCACTAATTTGTCGAGGTTGGCATTCACTTTGGTCACCGCCTCATCATTAAAAACAAGCTCTCCCGAGAACGTGCATCTCAAATATTTTATTCTCTCATTCTTATCTACAGTCTAGATGCTGTCTCCATTTTCCAGGGAAAGTGTCGTTGTCTGCAGCTCTCTTTTTTCTATAATAATTTCCACAATTTTTAGCGGATTTATAGTCAGACCGATCTCTGCTAGTAGCCTCTGATTGCTGTTTATAATTATCTCTGCCGCAACCTTGTGCCTGCCGAGACTGCCTGGTCATATGTGAATCCTGTGAGGACCACACATTCTTGGTAACTTATTTGGTAGCCAAACTTTTTGGCAAATTCTTGGTCACATAGATCGTGGTAGAAGTGATCTATGGCCAGGTTGAAAAGCAAAGGCGACTAGGGCCCGCCCTCATGTCCGCCTCATGTGTCCTCTGAGCATACTGTTCGAGTGCGCTCATACACTAATCTTAATTTTATTAGTGCACAGGAGAGCTGCTATTATATTTTTGAGGTCCAGTGACCCTCCTCTTGCCTCTAACGAGCTAAGGATGTGATTGTGGCCAACGTTGTCAAATGCGCCTACTACATCGAGGAATGCCACCATCAGCAGTCGTTTTTCTTATGCTTAGCATCTTTTAAAATTGTGTCCATAATCCTCCCGCTCATATGTGCTCCCGGTAAGCCCCTGATAAAACCTCTCTGATTTTTGCTGAAGGTGACCTGTTTCCTCAATTCGTGGTCCAGAACCTTCTCTATGATCCGGCACACTATGGAGTACATTGCGATTGGTCTCCATGAAGACATACTTCTGAACTCACCTTTTCCTTTATATACTAATGTTGTGTGCCCTTGACAAAGAGGTTCTGGCACATACCCCACCTTCAGCATTACCTCCGCAATAGCCTTAATGTCGAAATCTTTTATCGTGCGGATCAATCTCCATCCTGCCCCGGTGATGTGTCCAATGAGATTGATTTAATTGCTTTCTTCACTACTTTTGTGTGGATTGACACTACCTTCCTCCTCTACTTACCATGTGTTCCGTCCCAGCTTTTTACTTACCACTGCCGGGGTCCATCTTCTCCGTCAGCCTTTGCACACCTCCATGTAGACCTCTTCCTCTGGTCTGAAGTCCTTTATTTTTTTTTTTGGTCTTAAATCACCATCATTTCTAGTAGTTTCTTCTAGTTTTCTTGGAAGAAAACTATATGTGGAGTCAGTTGGACGTATATTCTTCCAAGAAAACGTTCTCCAGGAGATATACCAGTCGAACAATTGTTTATGTTTGATTATAAAACAAATTGTTTAATGCCTTGTCGACATCTGCCCCTCAACTTGTAGTGGCCATCTTCTTCAGAGTTTTTTTTTAGTGTCTCCCCATATTTTTCCTCTTGACCGTTTGAAGACGGATGGTAAGCCGGTGTGGTGATATGTTTGATACAAAATTTTGAACAAAATTGACTGAATTCTCCTGACGAAAATGCTGTACCGTTAACTATTATGATCGTTTCTGGGATTCCATAAAGACAGATTAACCATTTTAATTGATAAATCGTGTTTGCTGCTGACATGGTGCTTAGTCTAAATATTTCAATCCACCGGGAATAAGCATCAACCACTACCAGGAACGATTGGCCCTTAAATGGCCTGGCGAAGTCTATATGAATGCGTTGCCACGGTTCTTTATCCTTTGGCCATGACCTAAGAAACGTCTTTTGAGGTTCTCTAGAAGCATATGTTCCGCAACTGGAGCAGGACATTTCAATATCTTGTTCTATTCCAGGCCACCAAACCTTTTCGCACGCTAGAACCTTCATCTTTACAACTCCCATGTGTGTCTCATGAAGATTTTTTAACACAAATTCTCTTAATTTTGATGGAATAACTATACGAATTCCCCACAATATACAACCTTTATAGTTTGTTAACACCTGTCTCTTCGTATGGAATGGTTTTAATCCGGACTCGGTGCTCGGCCCAACCTTGATCGATATAAGTTAGAACTGAACTAAGAACATTATCCTCTGCAGTTTCCTTCGCAACTTCCACATAAGTGACAGGACCCGAGGTCAATATTTCATCGTAAATTAGCCCAACCACAGTCTGATATCCTCCATCAGCTTTATCAAACGAGTTTTCGGTGGTTGTGGGATGTCTACTTAGACCATCAACCTTCCCAAATGCTTTTGTAGGAACATACTCAATTTTGAAAGAAAAATTGGTAAGAAACAATGCCCATCATTGTATGCTACAACTCTTAGTAATAGGTATACCTTTCTTATTTCCAAAAATTGTTAAAAGTGGACGATGATCGGTTTGTAGCAAAAATTCTTATCCCCAACAATACAAACGAAATTTTTGTATTGCGAAAATAATTGCCAACGCCTTCCTTTCAATTTTTGAATAATTTCTTTCCGCTGAAGTTAACGATTTTGAAGCATAAGCAATGGGCTTGTCTGAGCCATCCTTGAAGTGGTGGAAAATCACGGCCCCCAATCCTGTCGATGATGCGTCAGCAGCAATAACTATGGGTAATTTTGGATCATAAGGCAAGAGTACAGGAGTAGACACCAAGGCTTCCTTGATCGCTACAAAAGCCTTTTCACAGTCTTCGTTCCAGTCCCACTGTACTCCTTTCTTTTTTAAGTTGTTCAACAGACTGCAAAGAGAAGAAAACATGGGAATGAATTTCGAATAGGAAGTTACCATTCCTAAAAAGGACTCTAATTCTTTTACATTTCGAGGTCTAGGCATATCCAGGATGGGACTAATCTTTTCTTTTTGAGTTTCAATACCATTTTTGGAAACTGTAAGCACTAGATATTTAACTGAATCTTGCAGGAATGTGCATTTCTCTCTGTTTAACCGGAATCCATATGCCTCTATTCTTTTTAATACCTCTTCCAAGATTTCCAAAAATGTTCTTCATCATCCTCCCCAGTAACAATGACATCGTCTAACAAACAACCAACCTTAGGCAACCCAGACAACATCTTAGACATATCATGTTGAAAAATAGCTGGAGTGAAGCAATCCCAAAACAAATCCTATTATATCGATACAGACCGAAAGGTGTATTGATGACCAGCAATTGTTTAGATTCTTCATCAACCGGAACACTTAAATATGCATCTGTGAGGTCCAACGTTGTGAACTTCCTGCCTCCTGAAATGGTTGTGAATAATTCCTTCTGGGTGAGTAATGGGCATGTCTGTATTTCTAATGCCTGATTTAATCCCGTCGAGAAATCAATCTGTAATCTACTGTTGGGATTTCTCAGAACAACACACGGAGCAGCCCACTCAGACCTATCCACAGGATCTAAAATCCCACTATTCTGGTCTATCCAACTCATCTTTCACCTGGCCTCTTAACGCCAAGGGTCTTAGTCTTTCTAAAAACAGGTATCGCATCTTTCTTAAGATACAAGTGTGCAGTAAAAGTGGCACATCTTGATTCAATGGAATCATTGAACAAATGCGAGAAATTCTTCAATAGCCTTTCAAGCCTAGAACTAGCCACATTTGACGAGACCTCATTAACCTTGCCAATACCTGTACCTGCCAACATTTCTTTTATAGAAACTTTTTCTAACCGAAGCTGGCCAATCCAGTCGCACCCCAAGACATTATCATTTACCTCATCAGCAACATATACTGGTAATAGTTTTCTTAAGTTCGGAAATTCCATTTTAACCCTGTGATCTCCCAGAAGCTTTACTGGATGACCAGTAAATGATAACAAAGACTTTTGAAGTGGAAAACTACCTAATTTTTCCCATGTTTCCTTCGTCAAAATCGACACGGAGCTACCTGTATTGAATGAGGTCTCAATAAGGTGGCCATTAATTTTTACAGTTATTCTTACCATCGGACCAGGTATACTACCGCATGTATTTAAAACATTAAAAATATCGAAAACGGAAGAAACAACCTCTTTGGACCCTCTTGGTCCTGGTTTTTCACTCTTATTGCCCTTAGGATATCTGTTTTGACAAACCTTGCTCGTATGGCCCTTCTGATCGCAGCGAAAACAAACTGCATCTTTAAATCTGCAATGAATTTTGATATGGGGTCCTCCACAAGCAAAAATGGACCAAGAACCTTGCAGAAAAAGGTCGACAAATTGCTACAAAACCAGAAGCTCTCTTTTTATTCAAAGGCATGTTTAAGGAGTTGAGGCCATATTTTTGTACATTTAACGAAACTTATGATAACCTTTCGGTATTATTTTTTATAGTTGAGTTAAGGGCGCATTTTCCTTCTGAAAATGATAAAAAATTTCAATAAGCTGCAAAAAAATATTATTATGAGTCGTGTGCCATATATGAAGAGCACATGAATCCAACACCGCCATCTTTGAATATGGCTAGCGTCACCAACATGATGCTCTCAATACTAACTCTTCTTCACTAAATGATTTGCGCATTGTTAGGGCACGTCTTCCGCAAATTAATTTACCATTATTTGATGGAACTCAATCTGATTGGCTTATATTTCACGACACTTATAAATCGCTCATCCATGATGAGATTTCTCTTTCCAAAATAGAAAAATTTCATTTTCTTATTTCATGCCTAAGAGGCCCAGCACACACATTAATAAAGGGAGTTCAGTTTTTAGAAGGAAATTATGACCAGGCTTGGAAGCTACTGACAGATACATATAATCATAAGCGGCGGCTGGCCAGTACTTATTTAAAATCAGTACTTAATTTCACACCCTTCCGAACTAAACCTACAGCTAGCAGTTTGAAACACTTTAAACAACGGTGATTGAAAGCATAGCCTCTTTTCAAAATCTAGAACTTCAAAATCCCAAAAATTTTATTCTCTACTTCTTGGTGCTTTGTTGCCTTCGTTGACCCCCAGACAAGAAGAGTCTTTGAAAACAAACACTCCTGTTTGGATTTTCCCTCTTATGAAAATCTCAAGGATTTCATCCGATCGGAACTTAGATCTTTGGAGTTGACCTATGAAGGCTTCGATCAAAAGGGCACCAACATTGTAAAAGAATATCCATTATTACAGAAGGCAAACACCAATTAACATGCATCTTGGTCCCTCGTGATAGTCTTCACTCACAGCTACAAACCGAAGCTGTGATTGTCAAAGAAATAACGACTCACATGCCCATTTCCATGTTGCCTCAACATGTGATAAATTATTTTAAAACCTTCAACCTATCAGATCCTCACTTTTGGAAAACCGGCGAAATTGATTTTTTATTAGGAGCAGACTTGTTCAGCGAAGTGATATAGGAAGATCAATGATTACTCCAAAAGGATCCCAGAATGCTTTGGAATCTGTATTCAGGTGGATTATCAGTGGGTTAGTTGATAGTTGTAGTTCATTCAACAAGGTTTCAGATAACTCAAATGCACTATTGGCCATTATGCCAATAGTGCATTTGAGTTATGCAATTTGAACGATTTAATGGACAAATTTTGGAGGGTGGAAGAAATCATCCATTCATCAATTCCCAACAGCCTTGAAAATAAGTATTGTGAATAGCACTTTCAGAAAACACATTCTCGAACTACTTCAGGTATTTATGTGATAGGCCTACCCTTCAAAAATCTTGAGAGACCTGACTTTGAAAGTTCAAGAAAGTCAGCATTAAATCGTTTTTATAAAATCAAAGCACGTCTAATCAAAACTCCAACATATCATAAAGAATATTCTCTGGTAATAAATGAATATCTGGACCAAAATTTCCTCACTGTAAAACAATCGGAAAAAGAAAAATTTTTAATGTAATATGGAGTGATTAAAAACAGTAGCTCAACAAAACTGTGCATTGTTTTTGATGCCAACTCCTAAGGGCTCCTTAAACAGCCATCTTTTAAAAGGTCCTAAACTTCACTCTGACATTCAGAACATAATCCTTACTTCCAGAACCTTCCTAATTGCATTAACATCAGACATTTGCAAGATGTACTTACAGATCATGGTGCATCCCAATGACCGCATTTATCAACATATGTTTTACCATTCAGTTCCTAGGAGAAGCTAGGTTGAAGGTTTAAAATAATTTATCACATGTTGAGGCAACATGGAATTGGGCATGTGAGTCGTTATTTCTTTGGCAATCACGGCTTCTGTTTGTAGCTGTGGGTGAAGACTATCACGAGGGACCAAGATGCATGTTAATTGGTGTTTGCCTTCTGTAATAATGGATATTCTTTTACAATGTTGGTGCCCTTTTGATTGAAGCCTTCATAGTACAACTCCAAAGATCTAAGTTCCGATCGGATGAAATCCTTGAGATTTTCATAAGAGGGAAAATCCAAACGGGAGTGTTTGTTTTCAAAGACTCTTCTTGTCTGGGGGTCAACGAAGGCAACAAAGCACCAAGAAGTAGAGAATAAAATTTTTGGGATTTTGAAGTTCTAGATTTTGAAAAGAGGCTATGCTTTCAATCACCGTTGTTTAAAGTGTTTAAAACTGCTAGCTGTAGGTTTAGTTCGGAAGGGTGTGAAATTAAGTACTGATTTTAAATAAGTACTGGCCAGCCGCCGCTTATGATTATATGTATCTGTCAGTAGCTTCCAAGCCTGGTCATAATTTCCTTCTAAAAACTGAACTCCCTTTATTAATGTGTGTGCTGGGCCTCTTAGGCATGAAATAAGAAAATAAAATTTTTCTATTTTGGAAAGAGAAATCTCATCATGGATGAGCGATTTATAAGTGTTGTGAAATATAAGCCAATCAAATTGAGTTCCATCAAATAATGGTAAATTAATTTGCGGAAGACGTGCCCTAACAATGCGCAAATCATTTAGTGAAGAAGAGTTAGTATTGAGACCATCAGTGTTGGTGACGCTAGCCATATTCAAAGATGGCGGTGTTAGATTCATGTGCTCTTCATTCATTCATGTGCTTATAAAAAGGACTCATTTAAACTTTTATGTGTATATAAACTTTTGTGTGTATGTAAACAATAGGTCTCTGAAAGTATTTATAATACTTTTAGTTTTACTAGTTAGCTCTTGACATTAAAATCAACATTAGAGTACAGACCTGTAATGCAATTTTTAGTTAAAGAAGGGTGTGAGACAATCGTAGCTGCTCAAGCAACTAGCTAGTTGAATAATAAATACATTACAATACACAAAATAAAGTTATAAAAATGCGGAGATTAGTGTTTTTACAGTGTTGCCATGGCTTCATGCATAGGAAAGCCAAAGTGTGCCTGGTACTGAACAGTTTTTTTTTTTTTTTTTATGAAGTGGAATAGGTTTTTAATAAACTTTCGCCGCATTTCTTCTTCCAGGTTTGACCAGGTAACAGGTTTTTTGACTACCAAGCTTTCACCCATCTTGCTGTGGGCTTCTTCAGGGCCAATACAAGAATGAGAGTGGAGAAGGGGCTCAGTAACTTATAATCTTCTGTCAGGGGCGAAGTCTGTGTTCCCATTGGCTAGCCCCCGAGGGGGCGGGGTCAGGTGGAGGGGGAAGGGGAGGGGGGATGCCATCAGCTCTCTGAGATATGTTGTGTTGTCTAATATTGTTTAGTGCAGGGTAGCAGTTTTTGCCATGTCTGTATCCATCTTCTTTGTTTATATTATTTGGTTGTTTTATGATTTCTATAGCTTCCCTGATGGATTTATGGTGGTAGTTGTCAGTCCTTACTATGGCTTTGGTGTCTTCAAAGGCTATAGGGTGTTGTGTATTGTAAAAGTGTTCTGCTATGGCTGATTTGTCTGTTTGTATTTTCTTAACTGCGGCAATATGTTCTTTCAGTCGTGTGGTGATGTTTCTTCCTGTCTGTCCTATGTATTGTTTACCGCATGAGCAAGGGATACTGTAAAATCCAGGTTTTTTGAGTCCAAGATTGTCCTTTGGATTGGGCAGGATCTGTCCAATTTTCCTGTCTGTGTTGAAAATTGTTTTGATGTTGTTTTTTGTGTTCTGGCTATTTTTTCCGAGGTGCCTTTTACGTAGGGGATGAGGGCTATGGGCTTCTTTTCTGTTTCATTTTCTTCAGGGTGATGGTTGTTGGTTTTGGATTCTTGTTTAATGAATTCGGAAGTTATGGTTTCATCTGAGTATCCGTTCCTTTTGAGGGCTGTCCGGAGTTTTTTTTGGAATTTTTGTGGGTTCGGTTATGGTCAATGCTCTGTGTATGAGTGAAGCAATGATCCCTTTCTTTTGTGATGGATGGTGGTGAGACTCTGCGTGTAAGTATCTGTCCATGTGGGTCGGTTTTCTATAAACTGAATGTCCTAGAGTGAGGTCTTCCTTCTTTTCTACTAGTACGTCCAGAAAAGGTAGCTTGTTGTCCTCCTGGGTCTCCATGGTGAACTGTATGTTGGTTTGTATGTGGTTGATGTGTTCAAAAAACTCTAAGCAATTTTTCTCCGTGCTCCCATATTATGAAGGTGTCGTCTACGTAGCGATACCAAACAGCTGGTTTGAACTTGGCTCTTCTTAGAGCTTTGAACTTGGCATCCCCCCTCCCCTACCCACTCCATCTGACCACGCCCCCTCGGGCGCTAGCCAATGGGAACACAGACTTCCCCCTCGACGGAAGATTATAAGTTACTGATCCCCTTCTCCACTCTCATTCCTGTATTGGCCCTGAAGAACCCCACAGCAAGATGGGTGAAAGCTTGGTAGTGAAAAAATCTGTTACATGGTCAAACCCGGAAGAAGAAATGCGGAGAATGGATTCAGACCATGAAAGCCTCAAATAACATTTAAGAAACCTGTACGGGGAGGATGTTGCAAGAAGAGTGAGAATATTGGAGAAGCTCCGATCAAAGAATCTCAGAATGCTGAGCCAATTAGCATTTCTGAAACGTTGCCGAGACAACAGAATAATGCCTGATTGCTCCAAGATCGTTAGAAGAGAAAAATCCAAGAAGATGCAGAGAATAGCTGACAGGTGCAGTATTATGATTCTAATAACCATGATACATGACACCAGAAGAGAACTTTCACATCTGGAACGGTCATTGCTACAGGAACAAACTTGCTCCTACAGACTGGACCAAAACTGATAAAGCCATCTGGTCTGCAGCAGAGAACATCAGAAGAACCCACACTTCCACACAGAAACGGAAATTCATGAAGCGAAAGAAACTCCATCCTTACGGCGAATCCCTAAGGAACACCGTCATCAATCTCACATTGGAAGAACTTCCTTCAGAAGCTGTTTCAGTTCTTCAAAGAGATTTCAACTTTGCTGTAGCTCCCAAAAGTATACCGTTTGAGAAAATCATTACCAGTGTTGAAGCGGTAGTAAAGGACATGGAAGAACACTCAGCTGAAGCGATTAGTCAAAACGTGAGCAAGATCCTGCGAGAAGTCAGACCACCAAAACCCAACCTCCGAAAAGAAGAAACGGCCCTCAGCGAACTCAAGAGCCGCGAAGACCTTGTTATTTTACCAGCGGACTAGGGGAATTCCTCAGTTATAATGTCCAAAGAAGATTACATTTCTAAAATGTTAAATCTCCTCTCTGACGGGACATACGAAGAACTAAACAAGGACCCCACCAAAGACATGAACAAGCAACTGACAGACATAGTGAAAAAATTGCCTGAAAACAACCAGTCTCTTAAGAAACTTACCAGATCCGACCCAGTCCCACCCAGACTCTACGGAATTTTTTCACTACTTTTTTCGCAATTTTTTCACTATGTCTGTGACAGACATAGTACTAGTAGAAAAGAAGGAAGACCTCACTCTAGGACATTCAGTTTATAGAAAACCGACCCACACGGACAGATACTTACACGCAGAGTCTCACCACCCATCTATCACAAAAGAGAGGGATCATTGCTACACTCGTACACAGTGCATTGACCATAACCGAACCCACAAAAATTCCAAAAAAAAACTCCGGATAGCCCTCAAAAAGAACGGATACTCAGATGAAACCATAACTTCCGAATTCATTAAACAAGAATCCAAATCCAACAACCATCACCCTGAAGAAAATGAAACAGAAAAGAAGCCCATAGCCCTCATCCCCTACGTAAAAGGCACCTCGGAAAAAATAGCCAGAACACTTACAAAAAACAACATCAAAACAATTTTCACCTCAGACAGGAAAATTGGACAGATCCTGCCCAATCCAAAGGACAATCTTGGACTCAACAAACCTGGATTTTACAGTATCCCTTGCTCATGCGGTAAACAATATATAGGACAGACAGGAAGAAACATCACCACACGACTGAAAGAACATATTGCCGCAGTTAAGAAATACAAACAGACAAATCAGCCATAGCAGAACACTTTTACAATTCACAACACCCTATAGCCTTTGAAGACACCAAAGCCATAGTATGGATTGAAAACTATCAGAGCTGTCTCAAACAAATCTCAGAGAGCTGATGGCATCCCCCCTCCCCTACCCCCTCCACCTGACCATGCCCCCTCGGGCGCTAGCCAATGGGAACACAGACTTCACCCCCATCGGAAGATTATAAGTTACTGATCCCCTTCTCCACTCTCATTCTTGTATTGGCCCTGAAGAAGCCCACAGCAAGTTGGATGAAAGCTTGGTAGTCAAAAAACCTGTTACCTGGTCAAACCTGGAAGAAGAAATGCGGCGAAAGTTTATTAAAAACCTATTCCTTTTCATTAAAAAAAAAAAAAAACTGTTCAGTACCAGGCACACTTTGGCTTTCCTATGCATGAAGCCATGGCAACACTGTAAAAACACTAATCTTCGCATTTTTATAACTTTATTTTGTGTATTATAATGTATTTATTATTCAACTAACTAGTTGCTTGAGCAGCTACGATTGTCTCACACCCTTCTTTAACTAAAAATTGCATTACAGGTCTGTACTCTAATGTTGATTTTAATGTCAAAAGCAAACTAGTAAAACTAAAAGTATTATAAATACTTTCAGAGACCTATTGTTTACAGACACACAAAAGTTTATATATACATAAAAGTTTAAATGAGTCCTTTATATAAATTCCCTACTTCATTGTCAGGCTGAGAACTTGTTGACATGCCCTCATATATGGCTGAAGACACATTAGAAGTCTCAGAAGGCCCACCAGAGTTGTAGACATCCTAGTTCCATCAGATAAAGGACAAATATAATATTATGACATTCAGCACTATTTTATTACCATCCCCATATATATATATATATATATATATATATATATATATATATATACACACAATGAATAATTAAACCAGCACAAAGAAATATTATTACCAGCACAAAGAAATATTATTGCCTTAAAAAAAGCATGAGTTAATATATGGAAATAAGAAAAAGTTCTATAACCCATAAAAAGAACTCTTATTATAAGCCCTAACTGACTTAAAGTAGAAAAAGCAATAATCTTTTTCAAATCAAACTCAAAATTTTCTGCTAACCCAGACATAAATATTGTTAAACAAGAAATTAATAAAAATCAACCCAAATAATAAAATATCTATATAATATATATATAAGTTATATATATAACTTAACCACTACCTGTTGTAAAAACATTTCTTTACTTTTTTCCGCTCCTTATTCGTAATAGACTTTGCACAGAACTAATTTCCTGTCCTAATGTATTCTGACTTGATATATTACCTGGATACACGGTTGCTGATATGTTACCTGGATACATGGTTGCTGAAGTTAGATTCGATTTCCTGCCTTAATGCGTCCTTATTACATTACCATTCAAGAAAGAATATTTCTTTACCTAGAAACTCCCACTTCACCCGAAGCTACATCAGAACTTAATGTTTGCCAGTATTGCTTTAGCTTGTTTCGGGAAGGGCATCTTCATTATTTTCATGATCTCTTAACTACACAGATTTTTTTCATGTTGTCTAAAAGGAAGAAGATAGTTCTTTCTGTTAAACAGAAGTTGAAGGTGCTGGAAAATTTTCAGATGTATGTACGTACTTCTTATGAATACATTTATATTTTTTTAATACATATTAGTTGAAACAATGTTGTTCACTAAATCTGCCTATGATTACTTACATTGCCATTATTACTAAATTAATAAAATGTAACCTTAAAAAATCAATATCCTCTTATCCAGCGTTTTCACTTATCTGAGGGTACTATGGTCCCGACGGTGTTGGATAAGAGGGCGTCTACTGTATATATTAATAATTTTGTTACTAGTTGCAGGGACGGATTCAGCACAAAATTTCGTGGGGGGTCATGACCCCCCCTGCCTCTTAATCACGTGGCTGACAGCACCGTTTTTTAATGAGATTATTACCTTGTATTAAGAAGGACTGAGATCTAAACAATCTAAAGTGTTATGTTTAAGGCATAGTAACTACCTAATTGCATTATTCTCTTAAAAATACAAAAAAATTGAAAGGCCAAAGTATTTGGCTGGGGGGTCGGACCCCCCCCTGGATCCGCCCTTGATTAATTTGATTTATCCAGTCTAGTAATCCATATCCATTTTTTTTTTTATCTGATTTCTGTTCAGGCTCTGTAGTTGGCCGGTATTGTAGATATTATACTTATGTAACAATTTTTTCTTTTCCTTTCGTGCTAAATTATTTCTTCTCCCTATTCTTAGCTAATTTTATTTGTTTCGGCAATTATAAATCACATTTCAAGAATTTGTTACAAATCGAGTTTGAACTTTCAGGTGAGCAAATTTTCTTTTTTAGTGTTTATTGTTCTTATTACTTTAACTTTCAGTGTCTCAGTTTTACTCCATTACGCTTAAGTAGGCTAGAAGAGTTAATCTAAGCGTGCAATACTTAAATTGTACCTTATTTTTAATATTTATATATATATATATATATATATATATATATATTTTCTAAAAATAAGGTAAAATTCAAGTATTGTACGCTTAGAATGACTCTTTTAGGCAACTTAAGCAAACAATGAAATAGTAAAAAATAAATATGGTAATGGAGGTAAAACTGAGACACTATATTATTTAGTGTAGTATTAATTGTTATCACATAGTATTTAAACTCATACATTGTCATTACATGCTATCGACTTGTACTTTTAATTTATAGCTCGAGTTTATTGATCTGATGTTCTCAAAACTATTTTTTGCAATCTCAAATATATTCCTATATCCCAAAAAGGTTGAGAAGCCCCTACTCAATAGTATTAATCTAATAGCTCTTACCATAACCGAACATTTACTATATATTCATTAATATTAAATTAGAGAACGAAGAGCGAGCGGGAGTCCATTATTTAATTAAACTATTATTTACTTTCACTTACCTATATATGAAATATATTCTTCTTCTTCTTCTTATTTCCTTCAGAAATACACGTTTTGCGGTCCCTTGAGTCCAAGTAACCAAGGCCCGTCAAAATGTTTTGTGTGTGTACAGACTAGCTCAAAAAATATAAACCATACAAACTTTAAATTAGTTATTTGGGGTAGCTATATGCCCGCGATGTGACAGCAAACTTTTTATCAAAATTTAGTAAACGGAGGGGGCACTTCACACAGGGGTTTTAGGGGGCACACAAAAATTCAGAAAAAATAATATTTAGTTTATAAAGTCGTAAAATGTATATATGCACGAAAATTCATACTTTTTACTTTTACATTAGGTATCATCGCTCCGACATCACTTAAAACACGTTGAACACACACATTCGCATTACGCCTTTACTGACAGACTATTGCTAACTAGTAAAGAAGGCATTCTGCTCCTGTGAAAGAGTTGTTAATGGGTTTTGGAATATACATATTCAATGGAAATTATTTGCTTCCATGGTAACTGAATGAAGTTTACTACTACTAAATAGAGATAATGAAATCAGATGCGGTGGAGTATTATGCTTGCATTCCGGTAATATCACAAATAAACTCTTTTATTTAACAATACAAATTATTATACGATACAAATTATTATTAGCGATACAAATCATTATACTCTATAACTTACAGAGACAAACAAAAATAAGTAAATAAACGTATAAAGTTGCTGAATGGCGTTTACATGTTATCAAAACACATCCATTTACTAATCTAAATAGGTTGGTAAGGGAAAGTTGTGTACTGTGCATTGTACCAGATTGTTTTATAATTTTTTTTTTTAGGTCATATTGAAGCTGACACAAAGATATCGACTGAAAAATCTATCAAGCTACACTCTCTTCAAAAGAATGCTAACTATAGTATTCAATTGTTAGCGTTTACCAATGCTGGAGATGGGTCAAGAAGTTTACCCATTTATTGCTGTACTGATGAGGATGGTATGAATTTTAATCTCCTTTGAAACAAAATATTTTAAAGTTCAATTTTATTTTGAACTTTATTCAATATTAAATTTTCTAAAACTAAATAAAAATAAATTTTAATTTTTTTTAGTTCCTGGACCTCCAGCTAACATCAAAGTTTTTTCTAATTTATTGAGTTCACTAACTGTTAGCTGGGTTACTCCTTCCAAACCTAATGGAAAAATAACTGGTTATTGGATTTATTGGAGGGCGTTAGAAAATGGAAAGCAAAAAAGTCCAGAAAAAAAACATATTTCAATGCTTACATATTATCAAATAAAACCATTAAGCTATTCTGGCACCTATGAGATCTGGGTTACTGCCTGTACAAGAAAAGGGGAAGGTGAAAGCACACGTGTCGTCTATGCTACTCCTTCAAACAAAGGTTAACAATTTTGAAATATATGTATAATTTTTATAATTACTTTATATAGTAATTCCACGTCAATTTTAGACTTTTTCAAATCAATTTTAACCCTTTCCAAGTTCAATGTAACCATTTCCAAATCAATTATGTAGTACAAAAAAATAGACAAAATACAGAAAAAAAAATGAACTTCATGGAACTTTGGTTTTAACTTACTTAGTATACCAGTAGGTAGTAATACTTAGTAGTAAGGTTCCAGATCTGCTGAGTCAATATATATGATATATGTAGTTGATCAATCTAATCAAGTAAGAAAATTTAATATAAATATTCATAAACACACATACATCTATATACAGATAAAACATAAAGATAAAAAGAACTGCAAGGCATACTTTAAGAAGGGTATAATTACAAAAATACATTAAATAGCAACTAATAATTAGAAGTAAATAAATAAAAAAAATTAAACCTACAGGGTTTAATATTTTTAAATATTAACTTACCTTTTACTAATATTACTATTATACTATAATAATAGTATTTTTATTACTTTTACTAATATTACTATTACTGATATAATACTAATATTAATTATAAAGTAGCTAAGTCACTGTTACTATTAATTAAAGTTGTTTTGGAATTTTCATCTTTCTTCACTCAAAGCTTCATTCTCTTATTCAACCAAACAAATTTATAATTTTTCATAACCATTTAAGCATCTCTCAATAATTTTATATTTTTATAAGTTAAGTTATTGTCAGTATAGCTTAGTTGTGGTTAATCAACAGAGATTAAATTTTTAAGTTAAATAATGTTCAAATATATGTGTTATAGGAAAGTATAAATTCAAAAATCTGTAGCTAAATATGAGTAATATTCACTAAAATTATCTCAAAACTCACTAGTAAATTAACAAATATAACAATTTAAGAAGGCGGGTGAAAATGTGTTGTAAAACATCAAATATGTATATATTGTCCGTATATATACAATTGTCAATAAATAAATACGAATTTAGAATAAATAATATACTTTATAATTTTAATGGAAGAGAAAAGATTGAACCACGGTCGGGAATCGAACCCAGGTCCTTGGCGTTTCCTTTGCAGTGCTCTTACCATTGAGCTAAACATGGAGCCAATCTCAGCAGTGTTGATCCTTTCTCTTCAGTGATCCCACTCGCCAGGTCTTGCCACATTTCAGCGACGGCTGGACGAAAAAATGATCTACGTGAAATGAATATCTAAGATTGTGCTTTGATTTTTAAAGAAAATCTTCACTCGTAAAATTTGATTCTTTACCTGAACAAACACTAAGAGGTAAAATACTCTGTTGGTATACTGTTTTGACAGTTTGTACGTCGCTGAATAGACTGAGACTGTTTCCATGACAATGTAGTCAGTAGTTTAAGTTTTATCACTGATTTTAGATAAAAATTTACATTTTGTTGATAGAAAGTTTTTCAAAATATACACAGGTGATAAACCTGCATGGAGCAAATTATCATTTCACATTGTTTACTTTTTATGTATTCGTATTAATTTATCACTACATGTCAATGTACGTATAATAATACATGCGAATTTTAAGTTATTTTACAAATGTACAGGTGCCACATCAATTCATTGTATTTGTATAATGTCTTTTGGGTTTTGTACTACATTTTGAATTATTTATTTATGTCACCCTACCTTGCCTTTCGGCAGTGTGGGTGTTGGCAACATTATGTCAAATGATGTTATTGATAATTGTTGGAATTATGATCCTGACGTTGTATTCCCCTTCTTCAGATCTCTAGCAACTCCTCACCAAATCACCTTCTTCCTCTCCCTTCTTCCATCTCCTCCTTCTGGCGGTCTTCCAGGCAAGAGTCCATGTCTTCCCGAATTGAGATGGACAGGGCCAACTGTCCATCATATACAAAGGATTGTAGTAGATTGTTGGTTACTCCTTTTAGTTTTAGTTGATTGATTGCTCCTTATAGTACAAAGGATTGTTGCTCACATCTGTCACTAGCTGAAGGAAATCGTTCTCTGAGAGTTCGTAGACTCCAGTTTCCCTCAACAGTTGGACAGTCCACAATGATATGCTCAGCTCTTTCTGGAACTCCGCATCTAGAGCAGAGGGGATCCATGTCCTTTCCAAGACTGTGCAGTTTGCCGCGGAAACCCCAAGGCCTCATGAGAAATTGAGAAACCCAATAGTCCGGAATAGCCCATGTTGCGACTAGCCATGACCAGAAGTTGGGAAAATAGTTTCTGAAGGTAGCGCCTTTCATGGTACCCACCTCCGGATCCACTCTTCAGTTGTGACTGCTCCAACTATTCGTTTCCATTTCCTTGGGTTGTCAGCAATTCTTGTGCAGATATTTTCTGTTAGACCATCTGAGCCTTCCCTTTTAATTATATTATGTTTTATATTGAGTATTTCTCATATTTAGTTCAGATTTTTTAAATTATACTTACCAATGTACATATAAGACACTTATTTAACATGAAAATCCGATCTCCACATATTGCCAATTTTATATGTACTTAAATAATCATTTTGGTGACTTTGACATCATCAAGCCAAAAAATATTGTTTTTCACTTATAATCAGTTATAACATTTGACCTATTGACTGGATCTTCATGGAAAAGTTCTCATTCGATTCAGAAGCATTGAAAATATCATACAATACAATACAATATATTACTTGTCCTACTTGCAGCAAAATTGTTTTCCATATAGGTGTAATGGTTTTTATTTTTTCAAGGATGCTGATTTATTTCATTGTTGATACAATCTATGGTTCGTTTATTAGGCTTTCATAGAATTTGATTCTGAATTTAATATAAGAATTTCGGTCGCGCATGCAATATTTTATTTACTAGACTCTAAAGTCGCATTTATAATACGATTTTACATCCCACATGCAGGTTTCAAATTTCGTCAATACCATATATTGAATAATTTACATATTTTGAATTTGTTTGATATTACGGTTTATTATTAGGTGTTCAGGGGAGTAGTTGATAAAAATAATATATTTTTTGAACTGTAGTACATTATAACTGAGTCTACCTTTTCTTTTATTCTTACATTCATATAATTCAAATTGTTAATTTAATTTACATCTTTTTTTATCCATGTAGAAATAAAATTTTGTCCAAAATATTCAAAGATTCATCATTATCACTAATGTCTGATACTTTGTACTTCGACCGTTTCAGTTTCACCTCACTGTCTATTTATAACGTGGAATACCTAAGTTTTTCAGCTGCTGTTATTTACCTTATTTTATAAATAATAACTAAATAGTTAGTATTTATGTTTTTGGTGTCCACTTTTAAATTAAGTGTTTCTTGATATTTTTAGTAATGTATATTGATTCTAAATACTTTTTATAAGAAGAGAAAAGATAGGCCTTGGCCGGGATTTGAACCCGGATTTCCTTATCATCAAGTTAATCCTTCTTACCTTCCTTTTTTCTCCATTTTTCTTTAGTCGATGTTTTCTCTTCTTATAAGAAATATTTAAAAATTATAATAAGAATTTTAATTTTATCACGACAAGAGCAATGATTGATTTTATTCTTGGTTTTGCTTCTTTGTCTATATATATATTTTTTGTATTTTCAAAAGCAAAGTCATGTTATTTCCCTAAACTACGTTGTCACAAAGTTGTAATTTTTACTCTTTAGTAAAGAGTTTAGTTAGTTATATAAGTCTTTAGTAAAGACTTTAGTTATTACCCTAATAAAACCTATGATGACACATTTAGAATAACTGCTTCAGTAGATTTCCATCCTGTATAACAAAACACTTTCGGACATGGATTCGTATAAGTGATATTTGGTATGAAAGGAGTCAGATTTACTTGCTCACAATATTAATTAGCTGCAGCATTTTTTGCTTAGGCCGAATCACAAGCTTTGGAAAATTTACCTGAGGAAGAAAAGATGGTACGTAAATAATTAAACAAATCAATGACGTACATGGTATTACCTTCAAAGGTGAATTTCTTTAATTTACATAATCTACCTCCTTTATGGAAAACCAAAATTTTTGTTATATCAGTATTAACGGTTAATGAATTAATGTTGCTATATTGAGC
Source organism: Aelia acuminata (assembly GCA_911387785.2). Lineage (NCBI taxonomy): Eukaryota > Metazoa > Arthropoda > Insecta > Hemiptera > Pentatomidae > Aelia > Aelia acuminata. The sequence goes on from OU426980.1 coordinate 169,227,958, forward strand.
TATATTCTCTGAGTTTCACTCCAAGTCGAAGCTAACATAGCTATGTCATCCGCTTACAGAATACAACTTAAATCATATTTACTCATTATATTAATACCCTGAATGTGTAAAATCAGCAATATCTGCTATATAGAAAGAAAAGAGAAGCGAACTGAGAATTTCTTCCTGGAGAACCCCTTCTGTTGCTTCAATTTCCTTCGAGACTTGTTCATTTACAGAAATTTGCATCAAGGCAGAATCATTCATGTTTATTATTAGCCGAAGGAACTTTCCAGAGAGGACGAAAATTTATAACGTAGACCACATTTTAGTGTGAGGGGTAGAGTCAAAGGCTTTCCGAAAATCTATAAAAGTTGAATAAGCCTTCCCCTTTTTTAGTCTGAATTTAATGTTGATTTCGGAGGACAAAACAAAAATACAATCCCTACAACCCCTACCTTATGAAAGCCCATTTGTTCCTAGGGTATCAAACCTTTACCAGAAGCCCAACTTCATGAATTATGAACAATAGACTCTACAATCCATCAATTGTAACCATATGTAAAGATCCCAACTTCATATTTAAAGATTTTGGAAATGGTATTGAATATTGCAATGCCTCTCTAGTTCTCAGAGTTGGAGGGATGTCCTTTCTTATGGAATAGTCTGAGTTTGAAGCGTGCCCGTTCATTTGGTATATCTTCATTTTCCCAAATTTTATTAAAAAGATTAAGCATAAGATTGAGCCATGTTTCATTGAATAATTTGTAGATTTCGTTTGGAATTAAATCAAATCCGGTGACTTTATTTGTTTTACTCTGATTTATACTATAATTTAATTACTCCAATGTTACTGGTGAATCAAGATCAGGATGAAAAAGCTGAAGTATAGGTGGTCGGTGTTTACCTTTGGTGGAAGAATATTGGTACAAAAAGATTCCCATTCAATTAATGATATAGGATTGTGTTTTTTATAATATTTAATAGTAGCCCAGAATTCTGAAGGATTTTTGACGTTTCTTAATTTAGTTGTGAAGTTTAAAAGATATTCTTTTTTGGCCAGTAAAATTAAATTTTTATATTCCCTTTTAGATGTAACATATTTATTTAAGAGGTTTTAATCAGAAAACATAGACTTCCTGTAATTTTTTAGTTCTACAACCTACCTTTTTAGCACCAATACATTCTTTCATGATCCACGGATTTTTAGTATTACAAAAATTAAATTAGTATTGTATTATTACTTTTACTTACCTATATATGAAGTATATAGTAAGAAAAGTTTTGCGATCGTGAAACATTTTGACTTCCGGTTTTCAACGGAAGTACATGTTTATCAATGAAAAAGAGACCAACAAGACCTTTTATTTCCCCATATGAAGTAAGTAAATAAATAAATCACTCCCTTACTTTCTAGACAAAGAAAGTAGAAAATGGCTGTAGACAGGCTCTTAAAAAAATTACATCAACCCTGAAATAATACTGTCCCATTGACCCTGATATAAGGAGAATTTTCTTGTTAAAACACCTGTTGGTGAAACTGAAGATTCCGAATATATTATTCGCTCTCTCTGGAGATATTTTCCCAAAAACTCAATTTATAAAAATGTATATATTTAAATTTTCACGGCGATATGATATATTAGTAGTGTGTCGTCTGGGATGGTCACTGGTGTGACTCCAGATCAGAAGGTGACGACATCAAGCTTAACATGAATCAAGAAAGAAGGATAGTGTCTCGAGGGTAGCTATGACGTCACGGACATGAGTCTCAGCCATAGCTAGACCTGTCACAAGTTAAATAGTCTGATGAACTAAAAGTTGAAAGTCTTTTTAAAAAGGTTTATTGAAAAGATTACAATATACAGAATTACAGCACTAGATCTAACAGACTGAGAACAATTGGCTCTAGTTGTAAGGGTTTATGTACTGTGGGAATGTTTAGCTTTTAGTTGGCAAGAGGAATATTCCTTGGTTATAACTACAGACAGGGTAGAAATGTTACCTCGGAGATACATGTGATGGGTGCCTGCATGGGAGTCAACCACTGTATTTATATCCAAGGGCTGCCCCCTCCAAGCCTACTGCAGGTGGGCTACCTACAGGCGTTATTATGAAATTACTTTTCCCTTGCTGTTGTGCAAATCTCTAGAAAGAGGTCAAATGTATATATTTTTTTTTAAATACGCATTAAACTCGCTAAGAAACACCCCAAATTATTTTATCAGAATCGAAGCCGGCCGAATCCACGTGTTATTTAAAAAATTTCAGCTACCTATACTTTGTTTTAATAAGCTCTTGGAACTGAGTGACACAAAAACAATTTAGCTTCAAAAATATGTGAGGATGCAATCCCCTCTGATTATACTTTTACTGTTAGCAACAGAATATGGCAAAATATAAATTTTGCGAGTGCCAGCATATGTGTGATTTAACTCATTGCCCGCATATAGGAAAATATTTACTAGTGCAGAAGCATTGCAGGATTTGCAGGAAAAGTGTATCATTGGTTTTGACCATGTGAAAAATATGGGACATGTTATATCAAAGGAAGGACTGAAGCATGACCCAGCAAAAGTAGCAGCAGTCTCGGAAATTGAACTACCCGGAAATGAAAAAGTCCAATGATTCCTTGATTTCATTAACTAACTACCTTGGGAAATTCGTTGGTCAGTAGTCAGAGGAAATGGCTTTTTTCAGGACCCATCTTAATCCATTTTATTCTAGAGATGCTTTCACGCATCATTAATATTAATTTAGAAGATTTTTATTTGTTTTTAATTAATGTATAAGGTTCTAAATTATTTTTTAAAATATCAAAGGTAGTTTATATTTTTTAAAAGTGTTTTTTTTATATATGAATTCTAATTATATTATGAAATTTAATTACATGAAAAATTACTCAAGTGCTCAAAATTTGAACATTTAATTTCAATTTATTATCGCCTCATTATGAAATCCTTCTATTGATTCCTATCTACATTATATCATCGAAAAACTCGACTGTGTAGTCGAAAACTTATTGTTATTTCTATAATCCTCTAAAAAAATATATCATTAATTTTATTAAAGAGTAACATGAGATTATTTAGAAAAATGACTATTGTTGATTTATTTCTATGTCGTTGGTCTCTATTTGATTTGGAAGGTCCTGAAATTTTTTTTATTTTTTTTCAGGAATTTCTTCATTAAGAAGGTTTCCTCAACCAAACTCCTGTTCCAAGATCTCCCTCCATCTGCGTCAGTCCATCGCATCTTCCTCCGACAATCCCCTACCAGCCATACTCTCAGCCACTCTATCTTTCCATTTCACTGGATGTCTTCCTTGTTTTCTTCTACCTTCTGCCTCCCATTCCATAATGACCTTAGGTAGTCGCCCTTCGTCCATTCGCCTCACATGGCCATACCATCTTAGTCTTCTTTCTTCGATCACTTCGAGGATATTATTTTTAACTTCAAGTCTATCCCTTATGGTTTCATTTCTGATCCTTTCTATTTTGGATATCCTCGCTGATCTCCTCCAGAAGTCCATTTCAACTGAAAGGAATTTTTTTCCCTCAGTCATACTAAGTGGCCATGTTTCTGACCCATACAACATCAGGCTTTCTACCAGAGCTTTGTATATGAGCTTTTTGGTTTTTATTAGAATATTTGGGCTCCATAGAACAGAATTCAGCATCCCTATTGCTTTTTTTCCATTAGTGATCCTTTTTTGAATTTCTGCTTCTACTTTGCCATTATTTTCAATTATGGATCCCAAATAGCAAAACTTTTCAACTTTTTTCAGTCTGCATAATGTTGCGTCAGTGCTGTTCGTATTCTCTGTGCAAATATATTGGGTTTTATCAAAGTTTATTTTCAGGCCTCCTTCTTCATAATAATCTAATATTTTCCTAAACATGTAACTTATGTCCTCTTCGTCTTGAGCGATCAGTACCTGATCATCCGCAAACAGTAAATGGCACAGATTTTTTTGTCATAATTCGATGCCCATCTTACCGCATTTCCTTATCCAACCTTTTAGGCATTCGTCCAGGTAGATTTTAAATAACGTGGGGGACATGCAGCATCCTTGGAGTAGTCCCTTTCCATTCTGAAATTCTCTTGATACCGATTGACCCATTTTTATCTGGCACTTGTTCTCTCTATAAATTTCTTTAATTAGGCTTACGATTTCTTCGTTGATTCCCGCCTTCCTTAAGTTTTTCCATAGGAGTTTTCGAGGAACACTGTCATAGGCTTTTTCCAGGTCAATAAAGATTAAATCTAATCTTCTTGCTTTGTCTTTTTGTTTTTCCATGAGTTGTCTCAGTGAAAAAATATGGTCAATACAGGACCTCCCAGATGTAAATCCACACTGCTCTTCTGCTTGAATGTACTGGTTTTCCAGTTGTTTTTTTATTATCCTTCCAAGCAGTTTCATAAATGGATTTGTCACGCAGATGCCTCTATAATTTTCGCACTTTTTTCTATCACCTTTTTTAAATATCGGTGTCAAATACCCTAACTTCATTTCTGTAGGTATAGTTTCACCTTTTAGAATTTTATTTATAAGGTTAGTGAGCATTTTATTCACCTCAGCTCCACCATATTTCAGCAGCTCTACATATACTCCTCCCGGACCAGGGGCTTTCCTATTTTTCATTTTTTTCAGCTCCTCTTTGACTTCCTCCTCAGTTACAATTAAGGATGTACCCTTATATTCTTCTGCTTCTTCCTCTTTAAATCCATTTCTGTTTTCGTTTAAAAGGTTTTCAAAGTAGTTTGCCCAATCTTGCATTTCTATTATGTTCAGCTGTATTTTATGTTTCTCTTCTTTTCTTAGCCCTTTAAGAACTGACCATGCTTCGGTTGCCTGACCAAATCCTAACATGCTGTTAATTCGTGCACATGTTTTCTCCCACCAGTCATTTTTTGCCGATCTTATAATTCGTACCAGCTCTCTTTTCTTTTCCTTGTAAGTTTCCTTGTCATTATCTTGTTTTGAGCTCAACCATTTGAGATATGCCTGTTTTTTTTCCCTTTATTTTGTTTTCTATTTCTTCTGTGAGCCATTCTGTTCTTTTAGTGCATCTTTCTTTTGTCCCTAGGACTTCAGAAGCTATTTTCTTTAATGAATTTGACAAAAAGTCATATATTTCTTGGGTGCTTTCTCAATTAAATTCTTTCATAAGTTCCTTCATTCTCTGTTGGAAAAGGTTTCTGATGCTTTCTTCCTGTAATAATTCTACCTTAAAGGTATCTTTCTCTTTACTTTTTCTATCTTCACTTTGTTTCTTGCTAGAATTAGTTTTATTAATCCAAGGGAAGCAGCATACTGATTTTAGCATATAGTGGTCTGAGCCAATCTCGGCTCCTCTATACACCCTCGTATCACATATTTTTATGTTACTCTGCTGTTTAACGATCATGTAATCTATTATTGACCTCAGCTGCTTAGTTTCATTGTGCCAGGTAAACTTGTGGATACATTTTTGTTCAAAAAATGTATTCGTAATTTTGAGATCCATTTGATCACATAGTTCAATGAGTCTTTTTCTATTATCGTTTCTTTCAGGTTCTCCATGGCTCCCAATTATCTAACTGCTACACTCCTTACCAACTCTAGCATTCATGTCTCCGAGTAGGAAAATTTCCTTCCGACTTGGAATCATTTCTAACATTTCTCTAACCTCATTCCAAAACTCATCCTTTTCTTTTTGGTCTTTATCATTAGTGGGGGCATATATTCCTACCACTACAACTTCTCTTGCGTAAAGGCTTATGTCTATCCTAATTATCCTTTCGTTTTTCATCTCCCATCCAGTGATGTTATTTTTTAGTTTTTTCCTTAATAATATAGAGACACCTGATTTTGCTCTTTTATGTTTCTCAACACCCGACCACAAGTGAATAAAATCTCCCGTTTCCTCACTACCCTTGCCTTTTCGTTTTGTTTCAGTGAGGATTATGATGTCCATTTTAAACTTATTTATTTCTCTTGTCAGTATGGGTAGCTTGGCCGATAGTCCCTGTACGTTCCAGCAGCCAATGTTTAATGTCCGTTTCCGCACTTTATGTCGATCCCGTTTTGTTCCATCGTTTATCCGAGGCTTATTGTTTGGTTTTTTAGCATTGTGTTGTTTTTCTAGTTAGCGGGGAGCTAGCCCGTTGCACCAACCTCCAACCTGGAGGACCAGGGAGTTTGATTTCGGGGTCTCCTACACCTAGAGTGGTTGCCTTCACCACGGCTTAGAGTCCCCTCTACCCTAGAAAGCCATTTCCTGCTTTCTGTAATGGTTATACCGCCATGACTCGGTACCGCCTCTGTTAGCCACCTTCAAGAAAGTGTTTCCAGGGGTTACCACGAGGAGGTAGAGGTCGGATTTTAACCCCCCCTGAAAATTTTATCTTTATTATAATAATTTAAGTATTTTATCTTTTCATTATTATTTTGAATAATTTTAATATCGTTATTGAAATCATTAATTAATTTTTTATTTATTGACATTTGTTTTTCTATATTGTGTTCTAAGGTATATTCATTTGATTGGACTTGACTTAAAATTTGGTCGTACTAAGACCTGTCATCTGCGTCCATTGTGCCTGTGAGCAACGAAATTGCTGAGCCAAGCCCATTGATTATGCCACGTTTAATTCTATGTTGATTTAGATCAAGGTGTTCAAATTTTGACTGAGTATACTTTAGGAGGGCTTTTATGATATTGATGTGATTTAGATTTTTACTTTTAATGGACACGCTATTAACAGTTTTTGCAATTGAATTTAATTCATTTTGTAACAATCTTATATTTAAATTGTGCATGTATGTGTAAAAGTTTGTAACCACAAAAGAATCCTGAATTTTAATTTAATTATTTTTTATTTATTGACATCTGTTTTTCTATATTGTGTTCTAAGGTATATTCATTTGATTGGACTTTATTTAAAATTTGATTGTACTTCAACTTGTCATCTGCATCCATATTTCCTGTGAGCCAGGAAATTGCTGAGCCTACTCTGTTTATAAGTCATGTTTAATTCTACATTGATTTAAATTAAGGTGTATACTTTAGGTGGGTTTTTATTGATATTTATGTGATTTAAATTTTTACTTTAATTGATTTGCTATAAACAGTCTTTGAAATTGAATTTAATTCATTCTGTAACATTCTTATGTTTAAATTGTGCATGTAAGAATAAAAGTTTGTAATCACAAAAGAGTCCTGAATTTTAATCGGGGGGACTCCAGTGGTTTTACTTAGGTGTCATCTTGTAGGGCATTACTGGTATTAGCCACATAGTTATGACAAGGAGGCAATTCATTGTGACCTGGAACAGATGAATTTTTATTTTGTTTTCTTGGGTGTTTCATTCTATTTAGATGAAACTTGGAATACTTTTTAACTTGTCCTTTATTATATGTTATCATTTTATTAGTTGGGTTAGGTTTAGTCTTAAAATATTTTGGTTTATGTCTTTATTATAAGTTGTATTAGATAAGCTTTGTTTAGGATTGGAGGTTCAGGTTCACGGTCTTCGTTGAGTCGATCAGTTAGTTTTTCTTTTTCGATTCTATCTTTAATGACTTTGTGAATTATTTTTAAGTCCATAAAATAATTATTAGCTAGTTCTTAAGTTATTAAGCTCAATTTAGTATGGATTTTTGAAAGTGCCAAAAGTTATTTCCATGGGAGTCATCTTTAAATTTGAATTAATAGAATTGTTATAGGCAATAAGGGCAAGTTTCATGCTATGCTCTTAAGACATATTTTTATGTTTAAGTTGTATTGCGTTAAGGAGTTAAATGAGAGCAGAATGTGCTTGACTTTGTACAGTTTTAGAAAATTCAGAAGACTGTTGTTATTAAATCCACGACCATTGTCCATTTGTATAATCTTAGGAATGGGAAACAAAACGAAGTAGTTACTTAAAATATCCTGTATTACTAATTGGTTTAGACTTTTAAGAGGATAAGCAATCAATTTCATTGAAAAAGAGTCGATTAAAGTTAAAAATTTGTGATTATCATATTGAAAAACATCAAGCTGAATTTTCTCGAATGGTCTATCCAGAGTTTAAACCAATTTATACTCGACTCTGATCGGGTTTCTTTCATGTTTGACTTTTAAACAAATGAAGCATTTGTTAATATAATCGTTAATATCTGTGAACAACCAGACCAGTAATACCTTCTGCAAATATGATTCATTGATACCTCTATGATAAGTTTTTCCTACGTGGTTATTTGAAATAATTTCTTTTTGTTCCCCTTCATTAACAATTTCTAGACTAAATTAACCATACTATTTTAATTTTATATTGTGAAAGTCATCAGTTATTATATTAACACGTTGAGCGCCAGGGAAAAGATGATGTATTTTTGCATGGGGCCAAAGCATTTTCTCCTAATTTATAACTTTAATATGATTAGAATTATACAAAAATTGCAAAAGAAATAAATAAAAAGTTTAATTTTGGCAATTAAACAATAATTTTGTGAGCGGTACGTATGTACCGCCCGGCCCCAGGGTAAAGTCCGCCCGCTACCTGAAGTAGTACGGGGGCTGCCCGGTTATGACCGCGACGTCAACCCCTTCGTAATCGTCGATTATAATGAAGTTAAGACTCCAATAGACTTATCAGACCAAATGAGTTCCTATAATACCTCCCTAAGACGAAGTACAAATTGGTACAAGAAAATTGAATTAGAATTATTATTTGGTACCGCCTTGGTGAATGCACATATAGTATACCAAACTGTAACGGGCAAAAGTATTACTATTACTAGATTCAAAGAGATTCTTGTGGAAGACATGTTGAGAAGATTTGAGATTCCGCCATCACTGCTTGGAGCGAAGTTGGGGCACCATGCACCCCCCAAATTAAAAAAAAAAAAATTTTGGGCCAATTGCATTGGCGAATTGTTCGGGGCCGGAGCGGTCCCATATGCCTTGAAATCACGCTCGGCAGGCGGTCCCCTGGCCCAGAACAACCTTTTAGCTGGCGGGAGCGGGCGGTACCTGGGGACCGCCTCGGCCCCAGCCAATAGTCCAACAGCGGTACGATCGTACCGCTTGGCGCTCAACGTGTTAATGATATTGATTGGCATTGTTTTATATGTATTTACTTTCTAATATCCCTTTTCTTTTGCATAAGTTGTTTTGGGTTTTAAAAACTGAATGCAAAAAGTTTTCATTTGAACTAAATCATTAGGATTTAGGATTTGGAAGAAAAATTTTAAACGGTTTTTATTGAAGATTTTTTGAACATTGGGTTCTCTTTTACCTATGTCGAGTAATATTTGATTTTGTTCTACATTTATAATTTTATTTTCATCACAAATGAGAACCTGATCATTCTTTTTTTTTTTTTTTTTTTTTTTTTTTTTTTTTTTTTTTTTTTTTTTTTTTTTTTTTTTGGCATCAAGATTTCTTCTCAAATCCTATTTTGCCAAACTGTTCCTATAGACTTTAGACAACTAATTAAAATAGCCTATATCAAAAGTATTACTGAATAATTATGTTGACGCATCATTAGAAGGTCTATTTATTTATTTTTATGTATCTTCTCTTTTTTTTTAATTTCAAATTACTGAGTAGTATGTAAAAAAAAATTTTATTTTATTTTTAATATTTACGCACGGACCGCTTTATGCGTGGCCGCCGGCAATAAACAAAGGGAGCCGTACCTTGTACTCTCGTATAGGGTACGAGCGGCCCTGCTGTCAGTAGTAATCTGATGCAACGACAAGCAACACCAGGGCATTTCTCCAGGACCTTTCCTTTCTTTAGCCCGACTACGTTCCATGAACAAGGGCCCACGGCCACCAGTCGCTAAAGGGAACTACGTCCTACGGCCCAGTCGCCTAACAGGTGAAAATTCAGCTCGCAGAGTAGCGAATAAACGGGGTACCAGGTACCATCCGTCCACTTCAATGTTCTTCAAAACTGTAAGTGAACATTTTCAGTTAACTCTTAAGTGGTTGCACATGTGCCTAATATTCAACTTCATAGTGCAATACGACAGTTGGAGTAGCGCATTACTCATTATTAATTCTAACTTATATCAGCTTCAGTGGCTAGACCGTTAAGTGCCAGCTTCTAAGTAAAACTATTAGAGTTTAATACTCATCTAACAGTGAAAACTTTTTTTTTCTTTTTTCTCATGAAACACTCAGTGTATATAATTAATTTTTTTTTGGGAAGAGTTATTTTGGTTTATTATTTATTTTATAAATATAATATAAATTATGTTAATCTGTTGCAAAATTAATTTAGTAATTGATGTATATATGTATAAATATTTTTTTTCTCTTTCTATTCTATTCTCTTGCACTATTCTATTCAAGTAAAATTTTATTTATCATTTTATGTGGTGCATAACATAATATTTTATATTTTACTTGATATTTTGTTAGCTGTTCTATAGTATATATATCATTTCTATAAATATTTTTATTTTTAATAATTTATTTCTTTACTTACATTTAAGAATTTCATGCTTGTAATTTTTATTTAAATGCTAATATGCTTTGGTCATTTTTATCTATAATAAATAAGGTTATTATTTTGTTTAAATAATTTTCCTGTTTATTCTTAATACCCAGTTGCACGTCAGTCACAACATATTAACGATTGTAAATAGGAAAGTCTTCTTGTGAAACTCTATCACATTCGTAACAATGAATTTGATTCACATTTGATGAAAAATGAAAAAAGGAGTGCTGACTTAATGACCACACATCTTTATAACGGGAAGTTTATTTCGTTAAGGAAACTACACAATTTATGGGCTGTTTCTTTATTTATTGATGGCAGCATTTCCTCACCATCATCTATGATCCACGATCCCAGGCTAATTCTCCTCTGTTTCTCAAACCTTTTACATTGGAACACAATGTGTCTCGGATCTTCAGGGCATAGGCATGTTGGGCAATCACCGCTCTTAACTAGACCCATTAACTTTAAGAATTTATTCGTTCTGCCATGATTTATTCTTAATCTCGTCAGCTTAACTAAATTTGGACGGTTGACATGACGTTTAAGAGTCGAGAACAATGGAAGCAGAGTTACCTTCTGGTGCACGTCGTAGTGGTCCTTACCTTTCGAAGAACATTGCCACTTGTAAAATTGCTGCCAGTCTTTCAATATTGTTTCTCTCACTACTCTGGTAATGTCCAATAATGGGATCTTGGCGTTATCTCGGTGAGACTGATTTCGATTAGCTGCTTTGTCTGCCTGCTCATTTCCCGATAGGCCCACATGACCCGGAACACATTGGAAGTAGTATTGGTTATTGGCATTATGTAATATACAAATAATTTTAAAGGAAATGTATGTTTGTGATCTGTTTAGATGGAAAAATTCTAGGTGTTTGCACACAGCTGCTGAATCTGTTAGAATAATAAAATATTTTGTTCAAAAAATATGTTTTTTCAGCGTATGTTATGGCATTTAGAATGGCAAAAAGTTCAGCACTGAATATGCTGAATTTGGCTGGCACTGATAAAGAGAATTTCTGGTTCTTTTGTGGATCAAATAAAGCTATGGAGGTTCGGTTTTTAGTTTTTGATGCGTCAGTATACATTTGTATGTGTTCTGGGTATCGTTCTGTTATTGTGCTTAGTGCTTGTTGTTTTAAACAGGTTGGAGGGTAGAAACTTTTCTTTTCAACTTTGCCAGATAGATGAGAGTTACTGTGGATTTTTACTAACGATTTAGGAATGGGGATAGTGTATTCTAGAGGAGCATTGGAAGTGTGTAGAGGTTTAAGAAGGGGTTGTAGCTCGTTGATGATTTCAGCTAGTTGGGGGCAGAAAACATTACCAGTTCTAATTTCTTTGCCAACAGGGTGTTTATCGTCAGAGCATACTTTGAGGATATATTTTTTGGTCAACCAGGTTCTCCTCAAGTGTAAAGGCATCTCTCCGGCTGAGGCCTGTATTGCATTGATGGGTGACGTTTTAAAAGCCCCTAGACATAATCTAATGGCAGAATTTTGAACTGTATTTAGCGTATTGATGAGAGGAGACTTTGTTTGGTTGTAGATGACACAGGAGTAATCTAATACTGATCGGACTATTGTTTTATAGAGAGTAATCATGTTAAATATGGGTGAGAGCCCCAAGAGACCCCAGCTAAAGATTTTAATATGTTCATGTTTTGTAACGATTTATTACGATTATTCTTTATATGAATTTTGAAGTTTAGTTTTCTATCTAGTGTTACACCTAAGAATTTTAAAATTTCGTTGCTTTTAACTTTGTGCCTATCGTTAATGATTTCAAAATCTTTTAAATTAACGTTTCTTTTTCTTGTGAAAGGACTAATGCTACACTTTTCCGGGTAAAGTTTTAAATTTATTGAAGAGAAAGATTGAGATAGCGCGTCCAGTGCCGAACATAGAGAGACTTTACCTTCTTCCGCAGATTTCACTACAGTGTACACTAAAAAATCATCTGCAAATTGGATAATTTTACACTTGCCTATTGAGCTATTTGTAATATGTTCAGTGTAAAGATTAAAAAGGAGTGGACTCAGAATATCTCCTTGGGGCAGCCCGTTAAACGTATCGAAAGCTACTCGACCTTCCCAGCTATCCTAGAAGTAAGTCTGATATGACAAGTAATTTATTATCCAGTGAATAATTTTATTCAGAACATTGAGAGCTTTTAATTTAGACAACAAGGTTTGTATTTTAACATTATCATACGCTTTATCTATATCCATTGTTAACGCACATAGGATCTTTTTTTCTTTGTATGCTCTGTAAATGTCATTGGTTAAAAGCCAAATAGCATCTGTAGTGGACCTATTTTTTCTAAAACCAAAGCAAAAAGGGCTCAGAATATTTTTTGTTTCAACGAACCACTCCAACCTCGTTTTAACGATTTTATTGAAGACTTTAGCTAAACATGAGATTAGCGCAGCGGGGCGGTATGATGTCATCTCCGAAGGATCTTTACCAGGTTTTAGTATAGGGAAAATGAGAATATTTCGCCAATCAGGGGGTATTCTCGCTTCCTCCCATTGTAAGCTAGGAGTAATCTCTGCTTCATGGTATCCGGTAGGAGTTTAATCATATCGTAATTAATTTCATCCATACCAGGAGCGGTTCCAGTTTTCCCTTTCAGTGCTGCTTCAAGTTCCGTTAATTGAAATGGTGAGTTCAATGGGTCGGTAGCCTGTGTTTTAGAGCCGTGGATCGGTGGTTGTCTAGGCGCAAAAATATTGGACAATTTCTCAAGGAAGGCAATTGCTGATGTTCGACTTGCTAAAACCATGTTTTGAAAGTTGGTCCGTTTCCCACGTAAAGTTTTAAAATTTTACTTCGGTGGAATGGCTGCTTCTCCTGCTAGGTTAATGATATTGGTCAGATCGGATATATTGTACGTGAGATTTGGATTTTTCAATTCTATGAGGGATTCCGAGTAAAGTTTTCCATTTAATCTTTTGAAATTGCGCGATGGTTTAAAATTGTGTAGAGAATGAATCCTGCAATTGTTTAATTCTATTATTATTTGTAAATGGTAACTACCTAGGGTTTCTGGGGTGACAGACCAGGTAATGATATGGTAGAGATCAGCAGTAACGAAGGTAAGATCAATTATAGAGGGTCTTGATACAGAAGTTCCTAATCTTGTAATTATTCCTGTTTCATTTAGTAACAATAATGGACTATTCTGTAAAGCTAGCTCAAGTTCATCTCCTCTGGGTGTGTCATATTCTGAAGAGCCAAAAAATGAGGAGTGAGTGTTAAAATCTCCCCCCCAAAAGCAAACTGCAATTTGGGTGTTTAGTATGTAAAGAGAAAAGATTTTCAAGATTTCGTGGTGATGGTCGTCTTCTGTTATCCGGAGGAATATATACAGAGACTACTATAATGGATGGTGCTGTGTTCAAAATTTTTACTTCTATTGCTTCTATAGTCCCCAAATTAGGTAGCTCTATGGTTTCATAAATTAAGGAATTATGGAGAAAGATTCCCACTCCTCCGTATCTGTCCCGCCTATTTCTTTTTATAATATTATAGTTTTGTGCATTATAAACCCTTTTATTATCGAACCATGTTTCCTGGAGTAACGCTATATGAAATTTATTTACATTGAGAAAATTTAAAATTTCGGAAAATTTATTATTTATGCTTCGACAATTATGTTGAAGTATTTTTAAATTTGTATTGATCTTTCTTATTCTATTGTTTACCATTGTAAGTGATTGAATTGAATAGAAGGTCATAATTTTCTATTTAGTTGAAGCGTTGATTTTATTTACAGTTACAGGGATAGAAGAAACTTTAAAGCGAAGTAAAATAAGGAATAAGGAAATAAAATAAAAAGAAATACATGGGGGTACGAGATATAGATTGAATTTTGGATTGTCAGTGCTGTATGGTATACCCTTGAGGAATGACTAAAGAGAAATAGTTGAAAAGATGAAAGAGGAACTACATAATTTACATGTTTAATATAGGTCCATGAGCGCTTTTTTGTAGTCTTAGGTAATATAAACATAATAAGAAATAATGTTATTAATTTGATAATAAAAGAAAAAAATAATAAGGCATTAATTAACTCAAATAAAAACAACATTGAGTTCTAACTACATTGTTTTGTAAATAATTGCGAGTGATTAATACGGCAGGATAAAATAATAATAAAAGAGAAATAAAAATAAAATAAAAGAGAAATGAAAAACATGCGTATCATGCAAAGGCGGTGAATAAATAAATCTTTATTATTTATATATATATATATATATATATATATATATATATATATATATATATATATATATACGTATATATATTAAAGATAATATAAGTGCTGCTATTCATAAATATTTGTGATTAAATTTTAATTTTTTATTGTAAATATATATTAGTAATCAGTCAACAGACATGTTTTCATTTTTTTTTAATTCTGAAATAGTTTTTATAATGGAATTATTTTCTTGGAGAAAGTTGTAAAAAGTTTGCCCAATTATATTTACTGTTTCCTGTTCATTGTCTATTGTTTTAATTTTGTTTAATAAAGAGTTTAACATATTGACGTATTTACTGTCCGCACTGACTCTATGAGGATTGTTTGTGATGAGGGGAGTAGTTGTTGATGTTTTGCGCAAAGTATCTACATAACTCGTACTTAGAGTCTTTACTGGACTATCACTAAGCCTCTGACGTTTTAAATTATCTGAATTAAATTTAAATAATTGTTTTTTCCCTGGGTTTCTTAAAATGTCTGTTCTGTACTGGTAGGGGTTATTGTCAGAGAAATCGTTTTCATTCGGTATTTGAGGAAAGTCTAAGGCCGAAAATTTATTATATGTGGGGACTGGAAATAAATTATTTGCTTCCTTATAACTAATAGGTTTAACAGCCATAGCTTCTTTTATGTTTCTTTGCCGAAGTGCTTCAGGGCATTCACGGTCTGTTGGGAGGTGAGCGTTTTTGCAATGTATGCATTTAATGGAATTCGTACAAGTTATCGCTGTGTGATCATTTGACCCACATTTCATGCACCTCTCTTTTCCTCTACATTTTTCTTTTGTGTGTCCATATCTTAAACATTTTTCACAAACAAGAGGCTTAAAAATATATGGATATACTTTCCTAGGGGTTAAGTTGAGGCTTATATTGTCAGGAAGTTTTTGGCCATGAAAAACAATTTGAACCGTGCCAGTGGGTATCAAAGTAATATTTCCCTCAGAGTTTTGGATTTTCCTATTGAATCGCCGGACTTTGACTATTTTTTCGGTAGAATGAATTTCATTAATTATTTCTTCTTCAGAAAGAGATGGGTGTACGTCTCTAATTACACCGTATTTTAAAACATAAAAATTTGGAATAAATGCTTTTAATTTATTAGCTTCCAGAAACTGGTTATCTAAGAACCTGTTGGCATATTCGTAGTTTTTGAAATTTATTTTGATTTGTTGTCTATTTTTTTTGTTTACGGAAAAAACGTGATATTTATTTAGGCCTAAAGTTTTACCGATTTTCACATCGTGAAAGCATGGAATATTTTCGTCTACCAATTTCTCAACGATGACAACATATGGTCCTTTGAAGTAATTTTAATACAAATATTTGTATAGAGTTTTTTCTGACCGTATTGTGTTATTTGTTAAATTATCAGGAGGCCCAGCCCCCTGGCTTCTTTCTCCCATAATTAGTTTGAGTTAATCGGTTATTTAATGAATTTGAATTCCTAATATTTAACAAATAGAGTGAAAATGACTAGATAAAAAAAAAAAAGAAGTAATAATAATTATAATAATAAAATGATACAGATCTAGCCTGATAGCTGAAACTGTTGTCTTCAGAGAGCAGGTGAAATAGATCCGCACTGTTCAACGGTCAACAGTAGACTGCAACCTGATCATTTGAAATTTCTTGTGAATGAACTTTCATAATTCTATCGTTATCATTATCGGGTATTTTTTTTCTCATTGGAGGTATAATTTTGAATAAACTCATCGAGAACTACTTGCGGATTAATTTTATCTTTAATGGTGTTACACAACTGTATTCAGGAGAGGGAATCTGCCGAAAAGAAAAAAAAGAGAAAAACTAAATTAGAATAAATCTTCCAAATCCTTAAATTTGAACTAGTCGTTTTAGAAACCTGACATTTCCACAGATTTAAATCAATGGGAAAGATAATCGATCGACTTTATGATGGTAGAGATTTGATTTTCACATCAGGAATTAAATATATTGATTTCATATGGACAAAACATAGTATAAAAGGGGTCATATTTTTGACACTGACTCGTTCTAGTAATGTACTTCACGTTCTTAAATCATGTTGAAAACCTCTAAGAAAAGCGAGACTGAGTTACTCAGAGTGGAGCCATATCAAGTTTTTTTTTTTTCGGTTCTTTCTTTACCAATAAATATGGAGTAGAACTTCATAGTGTGCCCCTTCCAGGAAGGTGGCAGTGAGGGGCGAGGACTAGCCAAAAGGAAGAAAGAATTTTCTTTTATTTTCAAAGTAAGCATGCATGCTCAAAATTTATGTTAGAATCGAATCCAGACCCCTACTTCGCCGAAAATGTTCTGAAACTAGACTATTTATTGGCCTGCCTGGGTCATTTTGGTGCGAGTTGGATTTATTTATTTACTTACCGGTATATATTATTTAGATATAAGATTTTTTTATTGGCTTATATGTTACAACATGTAGCCATAGAGTCTGGCCCATTTTGTTTTACTGTGTTAGTGATGTCTAAACTAAACCAAACTAAACTAAAGAAATAAACCAAAGAAGATATAAAGATAAGTTAATAGATAAATAGGCCATGCGATTAAAGTATTTACGGACTTGTAAATATTTGCTGCAAAACTCATATTATTCTTTTTTTTTTTTTTTTTTCCTATTCTATTTACAGCGAATTCAGAATAAATAGAGAAAAATATTATTTTATTTTTCAACTCTATCAAATGTAAGAACATTTTTTATAGAGAATGCTTCAATGGCTACATGTTGTAACATAAAAGCCCAGCTCACTGACATCGATCTGTCCCAAACTGATGCTAATCATCTAATAGATCAATTAAATACAAAGTTACTGAACGCGGCTCGGGAATCGATACCATACTTATCCATGAAAAAACCCACAAATACTAGTTCACGCCCCACTGTGCCCTGGTGGAACGAGGAATGTAAACAAGCAATAAAAGATAGAAAAAAAGCATTAAAAAAATTTATCAGGCGACCATCTTTAGAAAAATTGCAGATATATAAAACCGCCAGAAAACATGCGAGATATGTAGTTAAAAAAAACAAAAAATTATCATGGCAAAACTTCCTTAGCAAGATTAACTGCAATACACCCAACGCCGTTTTCTGGGAAACTGTTCGAAAAACTATGGGCTATGGCTATTCCCCTCAAGTAATCTGTTTGAAAATCCGCGACCAATTCGAAACTGATCCTGTCACTGTAGCGAACACCCTAGCTCAACATTTCTATAAAATATCTTCAACCTCAAATTATTCTGCTCATTTCATTAACTTAAAAAATTCTATAGAGTCAACACCACCAGTTATATCTTGCAATCCGTCGGATCCACTAAATTACTCTTTTTCAATGACCGAATTTATCACCGCGTTAAACTCTAGAAAAGATTCCTCGCCCGGTCCGGATCAGATTTGCATTGGCATGATCAAAAACTTATGCCCCTTTAATAAATCTATAATCCTAAAGATTTTAAATAAAAATTTTTTATCCGACAGTTTTCCCAATATTTGGAGATCTGCTATCACGATTCCCATACTTAAAAAAGATAAAGATCCCAAGAATCCTAACAGCTATAGACCAATCACACTGACCTCTTCTGTGTGTAAGGTATTGGAGAAATTGGTAAGCAATAGGTTGATATGGTATCTGGAATCTAAGAACTTACTACAAGCATGGCAGAGCGGGTTTAGAAAAGGCAGAAGCACAAGGGACAACCTAGTTCGCTTGGAATCCGATATTCTAAATGCCTTCGAAAATAAAAGAAAAGTACTAGCAGTATTCCTTGATATAGAGAATGCATTTGATAGAGCATGGAGAAGGCTCATAATCGACACTCTGGATACCATGGGAATTAGAGGTCATATACTATCTTTTGTTAACAATTTTCTTAGTAAGGGAAAATTTGTGGTTAGAATTGGTGATATCTTTTCCAATGAATTTGAACAAGAAAATGGTGTACCACAAGGCTGTGTTTTGAGTGCAACACTCTTTAGCATAATTTTTAATCAAGTTTTAAATGTAATTAGGTTACCGGTCAAAGGAATGCTATACGCGGACGATCTCGTAATTTATATTGATGGAAAAAATGTAACAGACTTACAAAAAAGCATACAAACCGCCTTGAATAACATAAGTAGTTGACTTTCTGATCACGGTTTTAAAATTTCAGCTAGTAAAACAGTAGCCATACTCTTTGGAAAAGGAAAACCAAAAACACTACCGTCATTAACTATAGAAAACCAAGCCATCTCTTTCTCACACACAACCCAATACCTTGGTATAACGTTCAATAGAACGCTAAGTTGGACTCAGCATATCAAAAGGCTGAAAGCTAATTGTCTCCGCGCTCTAAACCTTTTAAAAATGGTGAGTAATACTAGTTGGGGTGCTGATAGAACTAGTATGCTAACCTTGTATAGAAGTCTCGTAAGGTCAAAATTGGATTACGGCTGCAATGCTTATAACTCGGCTTCAAGCAATGCTTTAAAAATGCTCGACCCTATACACAATACCGGACTCAGAATCGCAACTGGCGCTTTCCGATCTAGCCCCTCAAATAGCGTATGTGTGGAAGCAGGCGAGCCTCCTCTAGACCTACGACGGCAACAAATTGACATACTTTACGCTGTTAATATCCTTGAATGACTTATTTCCTAACAGACAGCTCCTTACACAACAACAGGTCTCCTTAGCAAAAAGAACATCTTTCAGAATCCGAGTTTCATCATTTCTATCCGACCTACACCTCGAAATACCTCATCTCCTTGGTACCGTAATTTCTCAGATCTATCCATGGGGACTCCCCACTCCTAATCTTTGTCTTTCCCTAACAAAATTACTGAAAAACGAGTCCATGCCATACATGTACAAATACGAATTTAACAGACTACAAGACAGACTAGGTGAGGCTGACTACATCTACACAGACGGCTCTAAGAGCTCCACGGGTGTGGGAGCCGCGGTCGTGTGCAATGATCAACAGAACCTATTTTCATTATCACCGATATGCAGCAACTATACAGCAGAATTAATTGCAATTTACAATAGTCTTAATGTTATCCACTCCACAAAAAAAATGCAAATAATCTGTACTGACTCACTATCAGCCCTAATCAGTTTATGTAACACCTTTTCATCAAACATTATGATTCAAAATATTCTTTTAGCCTTGAGATCAGCACATAGTAATAATATTTCAGTTAAATTTCTCTGGGTCCCTGGCCACTGTGGAATAGTCGGAAATGAGGAAGCTGACCGGGCAGCAAAAAGAGCAATAACGGAAGGCATTGCACATCAGGGGGTCCCTGTTAACGACTTTATTTCCCTTATAAAGCAAAAAATAAAGATTAAATGGGAACAGATGTGGTTTAGAACAACAGAAAATAAATTAAGAGAAATAAAAAGTAGTGTATCGCAATGGAAATCATCCGTCCAAGGTAAACGAAGGGAGGAAGTCATCCTAACGAGGCTGCGTATTGGTCACACTAGAGAAACCCATGGCTATCTTATGGCGCGTGAGCCTCCACCTGACTGCCAGGCTTGCGGGTGTCCACTTACAGTTAAACACATTTTAACGGACTGCAGGACATATGACACGTACAGGGACCTCCTAGAAATACCTATTGACCTACAAACAGCATTGCAGGACAGCGAGGAGACAACCGACAAACTATTTGAATTTCTAAAACTTGCAAAACTATATAATAAAATATAATTATTGATAATAGATATAGTAAAATATAAATATTGATAATAGATATAATAAAATATAAATATTGATAATTTAACAAAAATTAAATAAAATATAAAAGAAATTTATTGTAGGCGAAGATGACCCAAGTGGTTGCTGCCTACATTAAAAAAAAAAAAAAAAAAAAAAAAAAAAAAAAAAAAAAAAGAGAATGCTTCGTCATACTGAACTATATTATTTATGCAGGAACTGTTTTCTTGTGTTAAGAAAAACGGGCAGTTTAAAATTATGTGGTTTGTATAGTTAATTATAGTTTTATGGCACGATTGATATTTATCATCAGTTGTTAAAACATAGGTGGTATTTTTGTAAAATATTTTCAAATATTCAGAAGTTGCAATTCTTAACTGGCTTACTGTTCTTACTTTACCTACATTTACATTGAACTTTAAATAGCATTCCAGTTCTGGGTTGGTGTAGTTACAAATGGTTCTATATATTGTGTTATATTTTGAAGAGCTCTATCAATTGTCCTTCAACAATAAATGATTTGTAAGTTTTTCGAGAATAACATTTTTATTAGCTAATAAAATACTAGGTTTTTGAAAGGCTGTAAAATACTCCTCAATAAGGTTGTTCGCAGCCAACATTTTTACTTGTGATATTCAAATAAAAGACAAGTCCTAACCCTTCCTATCAAGTTCAACAAGTCTATCAAAAAATTTACGCGGTAATCTATATTCAGGGAGAGATTACCTAAAAGTACAATATCGTTGGCTAAAATGAGCATTATAACTTCATTTTTATTATCGATAGGGACTCCTTTAGCACCATTATTTTGCAAAAAACGTTACTATATATGATAAAAATAAGCTGAAGAGGGTTGGGCTAAGACTTTCTTCTTGTAAGAGACTGGAGCTAATACTTATTTCCTTAGATAGTTTGTTGTCGACTTGAATTTGCATCATTGCATTGTCATAAAGTGCTTTCAATATTCTTATTATTTTACCACTGATGCCAATAACAAACAGCTTTTGCCAAAGAAGGGAGTGGTTTATGGAATCAAATATATTATTTAGATATAATCTATGATTTATTATTATTAGCCTGTTTTTGCTAGTTTATTTCAACTTTTAAGGCTCTGCTAGTTAAGGGAAGTAGGGGCCGGGATTCGATTCTATAACCTTACCAGTGTAACTCTCTTCCCGCTCTTTTATACCAAGCCCTTGAATTGTGTCAATAGTCCAACTACTGTCATTCTATAATTTTGCAATATTTTCGCATAAAAAGACATGTTAAACATTTACACATCTGAATTAAGTTTCTATTTCAGTTACGGTTTCAGCTAAAAATC
The DNA here is from genome assembly GCA_911387785.2 of Aelia acuminata. Taxonomy (NCBI): domain Eukaryota; kingdom Metazoa; phylum Arthropoda; class Insecta; order Hemiptera; family Pentatomidae; genus Aelia; species Aelia acuminata. The sequence goes on from OU426980.1 coordinate 169,249,703, forward strand.
TGGTTTCGGTCGGACATTCGCAAAAACAATCATCATTGAGGAGAAGTGATTTGTGTTCCCTTTCCAGTAGCACTTAAGTATGCCATTTTCGAAATAATGTCTATTTTTATTCAAAGAAGGGACGGTGGTAAGTGTAAGTTTTATGAACTTGAAAGAGTGACATGTTGCATTTTCATTCTGCTTTGTTATTAAGGTTTTTTCATCCTCGAGATGCCTGAATTTTTGTTAGTTAATTAAAGAAATTAGGCTTTTTGTTTTGGAATCTTCAATCATATTCGAAAATTATAATGAAAATAGACAATGGCTTAAAAGTAATCTATATATTTGTTTTCTGAATTTATGTAATGAATTTTTATAATACCCTAAATTTTGTATGTCCATTATTATTCATTATTCAATCCAGAGGGAAACAAAAATATTTCATAAACTCAGTATTTCTTAATTACAATTGATTATTAAAAATTAAAGTGTGAGAAAAATGAACAAACTCTTTTTGCACTCTGGTACTTATCATTGGTGAGAATGTTTTTTTATATATTAGAAAGGTGCAGATCAGTCATTTGTTTTATAAAAATATGTATGATATAACTTTAAACTCTTGAATGTTTTTTTTTTTGTTTTAGGGGCAGCAGGGATCATATCTTTTGGAGGTTTAATTTCAGTTCAGGGAGGGGAAATGGTAATATTACCTTGTTTAATGCAAGGAGATCCACAACCACTTAGGAGATGGATTCCTAAGTCGTTACCACATAATACGAAAATTCTTCCTGACGGAAGTATACAGATAAATAATTCTCAAAAAATTCATCAGCGCAATTTTACTTGTATTGTAGAAAATTCTCAAGGCTCAGACGAGATTACCTACACTTTGCTAGTTAAAGGTATAAAAATTAATTCTCAAAATTTTATTAATTAATTTTTAATTCAATGAAACCTTCATGTTGAGAGGCTCACATGGAGACAGACAAATGTGAATTATTTGAATAAAGAAAAATTGTTGAAGATATTGTAGAAATATATTTGAAAAAACATATCAACAGGTAAATAAAATAACTACTATATTCCTGCAAAAAGTTGTGAGTTAGACAATCAAAGAGAATCATATAAGATGATTGAGCTGAAATAAATATATTGCCTTCTGGGGCAGTAAAAAGGGCTTTTTTTTAACTAAAATGCTTCTGGAAAGCATATTTTTATACTTAGTCATGCATAGAGTGGCACCATACGTTTCAAAACCGAAGTTCTATGAAATATATCTTAAATATAGGCATCTTAAGGAAAGATGTTGAATGATATGCTAGTCAACTTCCGAGCAACATAGCAAAAAATAAATAAAAATAACACAGCTATCACACAGGATTACCCTCATAAATTTACACCTGATTCCAAATATGTTAATATGCTAACTGTATAATATAAAAAGTATAAAAATATGCATTTTAATGAAGACATAACAGTTTGGTGATGTGGTGAAGTGAGCTGTGTGTAAGCCCTCTTACTGAAAATTCTGTGAAAATAAAAATTATAAATTTTTTTTATAAAAATGCTCTGAATATTCTATCACTATTAATTCAACAAGAATATGAAGCAGTATATTGGCGAGACCATGATTTATCCACTTATTTAGAAATTTGTTTATAATTTTATTTTACTAGCTGTGGCGGCAGCGGGTTTTCAAAATTGAAAAAAAACCAAATCTGCCAGCCTTATAGCGCCAGTAAAATCAGAAAAAAAATTAATTTTTAATAAGTTAGGCAAAGATTAAAATAAAAAAATCTGATTGCAGCTAACTGTACTAAACAAGACTTTAATAACATAGAAATGAAAAAACAAAACAAATATTTTAACTATATACACAATATTATAAAAGTGATGAATAATGAAAACAAAAATAAATACACATAAACTTAAAATTGAACTTCAAACAAAAATAATTTAAAACTCCTAACATTAATTAAAATAAGTTGAACTCTTGTAAATTGTGAGAAAGAAAACATAACAAAAAATTAATATTTGCAATTACAAAAGGGTTATTTTTTATTGCCTTTGCTTTGAATAAAAATTTAAATAATTAATTTTGAATAATGATAGATACATTCATCGTCATATGTAATATGTAAATTACTTTACATTTATTACAAGTTAGGTACGTTGTGGAATTGTTCCAGTACCACTGATTGATTTTATGATTAAATGTTCATAGTTACACATTCGGTGTGAGATGTGTTGCCTGAAGAATGACCCAAATGTGGGCATAAATTGCGATCTCTTCACGTGAAGAATAAAACAAACTTACTCCACCACTGCAAATGCCGTACTGCCCTGGCATTAGATAAGGACGCGTCTCTAATACCGAATTTAAAAACACGGCATCTTACGGTCGTAAATATACACATGGAATAAATTAAAATATTATTCATACTAATATAAATCAACACTAGATATAAATCAAAATATTGTCAATAACAAATAAAATTATAATTTAAAATCTAAATATTACATGTTGGCCACAACATTCCGCCCACCAAAATTTATATTAAAATTTTTCATGGCTCAATAGTTAAGTAGGTTGATTTATGGGATGCAATGGTACAATTTTCGCAACAGGACGTTTGTAAATTCCAGAAGCTGTCTTGATTGACACAACTCTAACAATTCCATCATTGCCAGGATGCACGGCTACTATTCTGGCTAATGGCCATATACGCTGAGGGCAATTGGGATCCTTTAAAATGACTAGGTCTCCTTCCTTGAGGTTTTCCCCCTGCTTGTTCCACTTCTTCCGCTGCTGTAAATGGTTTAGATATTCATTTCTCCACCTGATCCAAAAGTGCTGTGACTTTTGCTTAATCATGCTCCATCGTTTAAGAGGAGCAACGTTTTCACCAGTCAAATCTTCTTCAGGAGCTGCTGTGAGAGGTCTTCCGATTAAGAAGTGCCCAGGTGTTAGGGCTTCGAGGCAATCAGCGTCTGCATTGGTAGGTACCAAAGGGCGAGAGTTCAGTACTGCCTCAATTCTGCTAAATAGGGTACTCAACTCTTCGAAGGTAAGAGGAGTCTCGCCAATGATCCTATACATCAATGTCTTTGCAGCCTTGATTCCTGCTTCCCAAATGCCACCAAAATGGGGCGCTGAAGGTGGTATGAAGGACCAATCGATGGATTTCTCCGCAAGGTGGTCTGTGATGCAGTCTTGTACAGATTGGGCTCTATACCACTGTTGAATTTCTTTTAATTTTCTAGAAGCCCCCACAAAATTGGTTCCGCAGTCTGAGTAAATGCGTACAGGTTTCCCTCTGCGGGCGATGAACCGGTCCAGTGCTGCGAGGAACGCTTCTGTTTCTAGTGATGACACTAATTCCAGATGTACAGCTTTCGTGGACATACAAACGAAGAGGCTGAGGTATGCCTTGCCCATCGCTGCTTTACGACGTTTAGATTCCCTGATGATGAAAGGGCCACCAAAATCGACACCAACGTGTTGGAATATCAGCCTCTCTTGGAGTCTGAATGCAGGTAGGTTACCGATCAATGGATGAGTAGGTACTTTATTGGCCTTGTAACAACGAAGACAATTGAAGACCCGTTTGCGTATCAGTGCCCTGGCTGAAACAATCCAATATTGGGACTGCAATACTGACTGCAATGCTGATGGTCCCAGATGAAGGTGAACTCGATGGAAGTAGTCGACTAGGAGCTTGGCGAAATGGCTTTTCCCTGGAATGATTATTGGATGCTTGGCATCGTAGTCCAGGTTCGAATTTTACAAGCGGCCGCCCACCCTGAGCAATCCTTCCTCATCTATGAACGGGCGAAGACTTTTCAAGTGGTTGGCATCAATCTTGCAGTGGGTTTGCACCAATTTAATGCAGCCTTTAGAGACTCCTTTTAACTCCTTCAGGCCTATTCTTCCAGTTGGTACATCTGGGTACCTTCTGCATTTACCAATAAATCGCCAAATGTAGCAAGCGCTGCGGAGTAATCTGGTATAAGACGAGAACCGCTCCATCCACTCTAGACCATTTGTTACTTCGGCCTTTACTACACCTAAATGTACCTTCCTTAATTCAGGTAGTTCTGCTGCTCGCAAATCTGATCTAGGCCATGATTTTAATGATGACGTCATCCAACAAGGCCCCGCCCACCATAGCGGATGATTTTTTAAATCTGAAGGAAGAAGTCCACGTGAGCTACAATCTGCTGGGTTTTCTTCAGACTTCACATGATGCCAATCATTCTTGTTGGTTATCTCAAGTATTTGAGTGACCCGATGAGCAACAAAGGCATTTAAACGTTGTGTGGGTGTTGAAAGCCATCCGAGGACGATCGTGGAGTCCGTAAAGAGCCTGATGCAATGAATAGCCAACTTATCTCGCAGGCTGGAACATGACTGATAAAGTCGGCTCAGCAGTAGAGCACCTGAGAGTTCAAGTCGAGGAATAGTTATAGGTTTAATAGGAGCCAACTTGGTTTTTGCCCGAATTAAACGACTGTTATATCCCGAAGGCGTGTTCTCTACCAGGTATATTACGGCTGCATAACCTCGTTCAGATGCGTCGCAGAATCCTACAAGGATTGATGAAATGCTATTCTTATCAACAATGCGACGCGGAATCTTCAAGTCTGCAATTGAATTAAGTTGCGATAAGAATTGATGCCATTTCAAACATGTTTCAGGTGGGCCAATATCATCCCATCCACACTTGGAGATCCACAGATCCTGTAATATTGTCTTGGCGTAAAATACCACAGGAGACAGAAATCCCAATGGGTCATAAATTCTAGCTATTGCAGACAAAATGGCTGGCTTAGAAGGATGCCAAGAAGGATTTGTGATTTCGTAGGAAAAGTAGTCTTGATGAGGAACCCAATGCATGCCGAGAAGTTTAATCTTAGGCTCGTCATCAGCGGAGAGGCAGACTGCTTGATGTGCTCCCTCGGTCCCTTTTACAAACTTCAGGAGCTCTGGACTGTTGCTCGCCCATTTTCCTAACTCGAAACAACCCTTACTTAATAATGAAATGAGCTCTGATGCCAGCTTCTTGGCTTCATCTTCGGTGGCAGCGCCTGTAGCGATGTCGTCCACATATATGTCTTCGAGCAATGCTCTCGATCCCAGTGGATAGGCTTCTCCTTCATCCCGTACCAATTGGATGATTGTCCTTTGAGCTTGAAATGGTGCCGAACTTGTGCCATATGTGACAGTGCACAGTTCAAACTGCTGGACTGCATCCTTAGGATCGAAGCGCCAAAGTATGTGCTGATATTTCCTATCTGGTGGATGCACCAAAATCTGCCGATACATCTTCACGATATCAGCTATGAAAACTATTTGGTGAACTCGAAAGTTTGTAAGAATGTCCCGAATGTCGAGTTGCAGCTTCGGTCCGGTGAATAGGTGATCGTTGAGAGATCCATTCGGCGTTCTACACGAAGCATCAAACACCGTCCTGAGTTTCATTGAATTGTCATGAATTTTCACGACAGCGTGGTGTGGTAGAGTATAAGCAGCAATGGAATTTGAATCTACCATCTTCATGTGACCAAGTTCCTTGTACTCCCGCATGAATCGATGGTACTCCTCTTTTAGTTGACTATTTCTTTCCAGTTTTGCTTCCAGGTTGACAAGACGTTTAAAGGCTTGGCCTTTTGGGTTTTGAAGACGATTAATCGTGTCTTTTACAGGTAATGTGACAACATAACGTCCTGATTCAAGACGATAATGGGTCTCCTGGAAAAGTTTTTCACATAATCTATCTTCTTCCGACGTCATATCTACTGGTCGAACCTCTTCCATTTCCCAAAACTTTTCCAAAGTGTTCTTCAACTCTTCATTAGTGTGAAGGAAAAATGCTGAACCCCTCTGAAAATTGCGTTCGGAACCTATAGGACCTGAAATAATGAAGCCAAAAATAGTAGGAAGCAATCTAGGTACATTAGAACCAACATTGACTGGCTGTCCAGTGAGGATGTCCATAAAAAGATCTCCACCAAGCAGAAACTCTACAGGTCCAGGCTTCCCATATTCCGGGTCCGCTAACAAATAACCTTTGTAAATCTTCTGAATTTCAGGAGAGAGTGGAGCTTGTGGAAGGTGACTCGTGATCATGGGAACAACAACTGCCTCAGTAGACAATATCTTTGAACCAAAAGATGGTAATGAAGATCTTAGAGAACAATTAGTCTTCCCCACGGTACTACTAGAAACGCTCACCTGTCCAATACCTGAAATATTTTGCTTAAATGGTTCGATCACCAGACCTAATTTCCTTGCACAGTCTGAAGTCATAAAGGAGAATTGACTTCCACTGTCTGTAACTATTCTTACTGGCTTGTAGACTCCCTGTGCATCTTGAACTTGGACAACTGCAGTACCCAAAAGAACTTCTCCCTGCCCTGATACACTTCCTAATGAGAGACCGCTACCTTCCTGAGTCGAAGGGCTAGTTTCCTGTGCCTGAGTTGAATGTAGCCACGAATGGTGACCTCCATTACAAATAGAACATCGTCGTAGAGAGCTGCATTGGCTGGTATGATGTTTGCTTGAAAGGCAATTTTGACACCCCAACCAGTTCTTTAGTAGATTGATCTTCTCAGTAGGAGATGAATTTCTAAATTGCCTGCATTGATATAAAGTGTGTGCCATGTTGCATACTGGACATAAAATGGCGGGAGGGCTCTGTTTAACATCTGATTTCTGCTGGCTTCGCGAGGTGCGATTCTGAGCTAAGCCATGTAGATCCTCTTTACCGCTAAGTAAGGAGTGCCTCGCTTGATTGAAGGAACGCAAAGCAGGAGCTTGAGGATAATTTTCCCTATTTCTATTTATAGGTAGTTGCTCTGGCTCAACATCTTGGATATCTAGAGATTTCCATTCAGACTTAATAAAATAAACTACATCTGAATATGTAGGGAATTCCACCTCAGAAAATTTCTTTTCAAACGAGATCCTGGTTGAAGAATCTAAACAACGAAGAATCAAATAAGAGAGAAGAAAATCTCCTAAATCTGGGATACCTAAATGTTTAAATGAGTCAATGGCTTCAATTACAGAGGTTAGCAGGGCTTTTAGTGAAGAAGAAGAAGGCTTTCCTGTAAGAGGTTTGAATTCCATTACTTGCTTCAAGTATGAATATGCAAGCTTCCTTTTGTTGTTATAATGATCTGTTAATAACTTCCAGGCTTGAGCATAATTATTTTCTGTCAAAGTGACATTAGAAATTAATGATCGAGCAGGTCCATGTAAACAAGATACGAGGAAAAGAAATTTTTCCATATTAGAGAGAGTAGGCTCCTCATGAATGAGAGATTTATAAGTGTCTCTAAATAAGGGCCATTCTTGAGAATTTCCTCCAAATTGTGGTAGGTTAATTTGTGGAAGTCGAGCTCGTACCAGGCGGCTTTCATTTATTCCTGTAGAAGTAGCGCTGGCGGGTACGGTCATGCTCTGTGCAGTAGAGGGAGTGGGGTTCATGTGATCTTCATAAATGGCACATGCCTCGTTATAATATCGCTCAATAGTGGACATGAGAGCTTTATCGTTATTAGTAGGAAAAACCGCCGATGCGCCTTTATCGCATACTAATGCAAGAATACTATCCCATGTTTCTGTAAAACTGTCATAATGTGCATCTAACTTTCTAAACATTCCTTTAAATAAAAATAATTGAGAAGAGTCGGTTGAAATGGCCCTACCTTGCTCCAAAATAGCCTTTATTTTGTTTCCAGATGACTTGAGTTTTTCCTTAAGACTATCAAATTGTTTTCTGACTGCTGGGTCAAGAGATTCCATGGTGAGGAAATATTTAAAATGAAATGAAAAAAGACTAGTAGAAAACAGACCAAAAAAAATTAGGGAAGAGCCAAAAGAAAACAAACCAACTAAAACCCTTATCAACGTTAAGAAATAAAAGCTGTGGACAACTGTTTACAAAAAAAATAAAACATCTGTTATATATATTAGCATAAGTTAAATATATGTTATTATAATTATTACAGCTGCAATCCGAAACCCGGAGGACCAAAATGTGGCGGCAGCGGGTTTTCAAAATTGAAAAAAAACCAAATCTGCCAGCCTTATAGCGCCAGTAAAATCAGAAAAAAAATTAATTTTTAATAAGTTAGGCAAAGATTAAAATAAAAAAATCTGATTGCAGCTAACTGTACTAAACAAGACTTTTATAACATAGAAATGAAAAAACAAAACAAATATTTTAACTATATACACAATATTATAAAAGTGATGAATAATGAAAACAAAAATAAATACACATAAACTTAAAATTGAACTTCAAACAAAAATAATTTAAAACTCCTAACATTAATTAAAATAAGTTGAACTCATGTAAATTGTGAGAAAGAAAACATAACAAAAAATTAATATTTGCAATTACAAAAGGGTTATTTTTTATTGCCTTTGCTTTGAATAAAAATTTAAATAATTAATTTTGAATAATGATAGATACATTCATCGTCATAAGTAATATGTAAATTACTTTACATTTATTACAAGTTAGGTACGTTGTGGAATTGTTCCAGTACCACTGATTGATTTTATGATTAAATGTTCATAGTTACACATTCGGTGTGAGATGTGTTGCCTGAAGAATGACCCAAATGTGGGCATAAATTGCGATCTCTTCACGTGAAGAATAAAACAAACTTACTCCACCACTGCAAATGCCGTACTGCCCTGGCATTAGATAAGGACGCGTCTCTAATACCGAATTTAAAAACACGGCATCTTACGGTCGTAAATATACACATGGAATAAATTAAAATATTATTCATACTAATATAAATCAACACTAGATATAAATCAAAATATTGTCAATAACAAATAAAATTATAATTTAAAATCTAAATATTACATGTTGGCCACAACACTAGCTGTTTGGAATTATATTGCACCACTACACTGTGACTGTTCTGAGATAGGACTAATTCTAATATCACTCACATTAGCTCGTACAAAAGAATTATGTGTTTTAATAAATAAATGTCATCTATGACAAACAATATAGGGTTGGATTTATTGGATATAAAGTTGTCAATATATATTTTAAAATCAGGGAAAATAGATATAAAAAGAGTACTCCTGATTGACTCCCAGAACATTGACATGCATATAAAATAAAATTTAAATAGAAAAATAAAATTTTTAGCTAGATTACTTTTATCACAAATAGGCGCCATTTTGTATGGACTATCCCCAAAGGAAGACATTTTTTGAAAATTACATGCTCTTAACTCACTTTTTATTTATAAACTCATTTATAGTTTGGGGCGGTTGTTGGTCAGTACACGGAACCACTACTGGCTTATCGATAATTTTTTTTTTTTTTGCTCACAGACCTTGGAGATCTTTAGCTGCCTCAACTAGCCCCTTCCACCGCTGTCTATCTTGGGCGATTGCTCAGGGGCCTCCTTTTTGATTATGTCAACCCATCTTTATCTTGGTTTCCCTTGTGGTCGGATACTTATCAGTGCGGCATTCATCGTCATGTTGAGGGAGCCAGATGGGTTGCTTCTCACCATGTGTCCCACCCATTTTAACCATTTAAGCTTTCATATCGTGCACTATCGATTGTTGGATATCCCCTATAATCACTTCTTTAGTCTTTGTTCTCCAGAGCCTTGCCCATTATCCCACTTCAGGCCTACAATTGTCCTTAGCACCTTCCCTTCAAAACTTTCAATTCTTGCTTGTAAGCTGCTGGTCAATGTCCAAGTTTCGCTCCCATACATTAGCATGGGTTTGATTATTGTGTTGTAGACCCTGATTTTCAGTGGGCAGCAAATTTTCTTAGACATGGGGACTCGAGACTCCGAGAAGAATGCACGGTTGGCACTGGCCATTCGTTGTTTGACCTCTGTTAGTTGGTCGTTTATTGAGATTACTGTAGATCCGAGGTATTTGAAGTTATCTACTTTGGGGAAGGTATGGCTTCCTACTCTGATATTATCGATTATGTGTAGGTTAAGGCTTACTATCATGTACTTTGTCTTATTTTGATTGACTTGTAAGCCAATGTCTCTTGCAAAAGTGACCATGGGACCGGGGCGTGACTGAATTTCTTCTTCCTTACTTCCTAGCACAGTCACATCATCTGCATAGGCGAGGAACTTAGGCATTTTTCCCACGTGCACCTTGGTACATTCTCGGATGACTTTTTCCAAGTGTATACACGCCCGGGTCAATCGTACCATTTTCCTGGGAAAACCTATTCCGTCAGAATTTTCCAAAGACAGCTCCTATCGACTGAGCCATAGGCTGCTTTGAAGTCAATGAATAAGGCTTGCACATCTTGATTGACTTCTCAATGTTTCTCGAGAATCTGTTTTTAGATAAAATCTGATCAGACTTGCTTCTTCCTCTTCTGAACCCAGTTGGTAGTCACCAAGAGAATCTTCATAGTACGGGCTCATTCCGTTTAGAATTATGTAGGTCAGGATTTTGTATGTGATAGGAAGTAGTGCTATTCCTCTATAGTCTTCGTACTCGTATGTAGATCCCTTTTTCAGAATTGGGCATATGAGACCTGTGTTCCAAACATCTGGGATCTTTTCCTCTTTCCATATTTTCAGAATGAGCTGGTGAAGATGGATCGTCAGTGACACCCCTTTCTTTGAATAACTCACCAGGTAAGCTATTTATTCCAGGGGGCTTTTTGCCTTTTTACCTTATCAATTGCCCATCCAGTAGATCCGGTTCCTCTTCCACATCGCTGGGATGGTCCTCAGCGTGTTCCATGTCCTCATCCTCTGAGGGATCTTCACTGTTCAGCAGCTGCTCAAAGAAGTCCTTCCAAATTCTGAGCACTTCGTCCTCGATTGCTGTCAGTTTTCCTTGTTTTGTTTTTTTATTTGAGTGCTCCTACCCATTGTAACTGGTTCTTTCTTTCTTGATGTCCGCCCTGACAGTTATCTTCTATCTCCTTGAGCTTTTGAGGCAAGAATTCTCTCTTTGCCTTTCACAATGACTTGTTTACTGCTTTCTTAGCAGCTCCATATCTCTCTTGGGATTCTTTGTCTCCTTTGCCTAGCCTGAGGATCTTCAGTGTCCTGTTCTCCACAGCTTTACGGCATCCCATGGCTCTATGTGCCTTTTCTTTGGTTGACGTTCAGCTTGAACCCCTATTACCTCGTTCGCTGTCTCCTTCAAGACCTTTTCAATTTCTGCCCAGTGACTCTTAATTGGTGTACTCTCAATGTCGAGCAGTTCAAATTTATTGGAAAGCTCTATTTGGAATCATGATTGGGTCTCCTGATCCTTTAGTTTTTGGATTTCATATCTTATTCGTTTCAGGTCGTTATCTGAATTCACCTATGCCTTTATTGAACTTGCTTACCACCAAGGCATGGTCCGAACTGCAGTCGACTCCCCTTAAGCTCCTCACATCTTGAATGGAGCTTTGGTGTCACTTGTCAATCATCATCACTTGTCAATCAACATGGTCGATCTGGTCCCTCCACCAGTCCCCAGGAATTTTCCATGTATCCTTATGAATGTCCTTATGCGCAAACTTGGTGCTACTGACTAGCGGATTCTTTGCAGCTGCAAAACTTACACATCTTACTCCATTTTTGCTGCTTGCTTCATGAAGACTGCAATACAACTGTTGACCGAAACTGACGCTCCCTTCCGATTTTGGCATTGAAATCCCCAATGACTAATTTTATGTTCTACTGTTATATTCTGTCATACACCTGCTCAAGTTGCTCGTAGAAATCATCCATCACTTCATCATCCTAGTCTTCGGTTGGTGCGTAAACGTTTGGGATTGAGATGTTGAACCATCATCCCTTGATTCTAAGCACACTTATCGCTAATCGGTACGAAGCTTGGGATTGATTTCCGAGCCTTGGGACTTACTATAAAGGCAGTTCATCCGGTAAAGTTTTGTGTGTTCCTTCCGCTGAAGGCTTTATACAAAGCCTTTCAAATATTGTTACCAGTTTTAGACTATCAGTTCCGAGGCTACTTTTTGGTTTCGTAATCAGGAATATTTTTTACATTGTTGGGTTATTGACCCAACATACACCCCCCATTGAGTTTGAAGGACCTATAATGAGACATCTCCAGTCGACTGACGGGCCTCATCAGGCCTGGAGGAGACCAGCACCAATCCTCTAGTCAGGTGCCAGCTGCCAGTTCCACGGCTGATGGAGCTCCTGGTGCTTCAGGGTCCTCAGTATGCTGAAGCAGTACTATGTTGGTGATATTCACACCAGTGCTGCCAGGTAGCGAGTCGGTGACCTAAAATCCGCCGAGTCAGGATTCAAACTAGTGCCTCTTTTTATCCTTTGGGTTTGCATGGGTTTGTGCATGAGCATACCATGTCTTAACCCACATGGCCACCAGCTCCCCAGGATTTATTGATCTTACAAATTTAAAAAATGGACTTTTCTGATAAAGCATATTTACATTTATTACACATTTACACTTATGGAGAACAGACAAACCCAGAGATGAGATTTCTATATCATTATGTTGGAAATTTGTATTAGGCTATTATTAACCCAAAAATATTATTAATAAAATATAAATGTAGAATATAAATATAGAAAATAAGATTTTATAAAAGTAGTTTATCGATAACATTTTAGAGTTTAATGATGGCTTGATTCAATTTTTTTTTTACTTGACTAAAATTTGTAACATGATTAATTATTGTTCATAACCTTGTCAAAGAAACTTAATTTGAGTAGTGGAACTAGTTGGGGATGCGTACTTAATCAGTGCTAAATACAAAACAAGAAGAACAACCAATAAGAAAAAATATAAAATGTTTGTTCAAAGAATATTCACAAGATACAAATAATATGTAAATCAATATAGCTTACTTAATAATGATACTAATAATTTTTTTTTTTTCAAAAAATAAAGAATCATTTCAAAAATTATTAAGTAGCGATATATTAAAAGTAAAATAAGGTAGAAGCAATGCGTGAATGGTAATATTTAATGTATATAAAGTGATAATGAATAAAGATAATCAAAATTCGGTTTCTATAACTTGAAATTTCATTACATCTTTATTCATCATTCACACTATGGACTCGTTATCACTCTCTATTCACTATCACTCTATATTCATTTATCAGTATCATTTACACATTGAATCTATCTTATTTTTCTTTTAATATGCTTTTACTCAAAATTATTTCAATCTCATTGTTTTCATTTATATTTTTATTCAAAAAATCAGAGTACAGATGCTGTAAAGCTGGTATATAGAATAGATGGATAAAACACTATCAGACATTTCAATCATGATAATAATAATGGCCTCAAATATCAAAAGCATGGTGAAGATGTAATGATCTCATATTGAGATGAGGAAGATATACCTACAGGCCAAACCCTTTAGACATGGTGGCCCAGAAACTATTGGGAGGTTACACAATATTATAACGGAGGCTTTGACAAAGGAAATTATTCTGGAAGAATGGAGGACTGGTGTACTGAAAAAAGATGACACCTTGAATTTCAACAACTGTTGAGCTATCGCATTGCTTCCAAAACTATTCATGATTTTTTCCAATACACTGAATAGCAAGTTACGTCCATATGCTGATAGGGTGGTGGGGCATTACCAGTGCAGTTTCACTTGGGGAAAATCAACCACTGACCAGCTATTCCATCTAAGGCAAATCCTAGAAAAAATTAATGAGTTCAACTGCAATGTACATATGCTATTTGTACATATGGACTTCTAGGCAGTGATATGATAGTGTGTGGCAAGAAGGATTATATAAAGCAATGCATAAACTTGAGATCCTGCCAAAGCTCATAGGACTAATACTATGAGATCCTCAGACTAATCTCAGTGACTATGATGGATACTAGCTGCCACATAACAGTGGAAGGAGACATGTGAAATTTTAACTGCGAACAAGACCTAAGATAAGGAGACGCCCTAGCATGCAGTCTGTTCAATCTAGCTCTAGAAATAATCATGAGAAAATCTTTAATTCCAACAGGAGATACTATATATGTATCTACAAAAAGCCCACAAATACTTGCTTATACCAATGATAAAGGCATCATCAGAAGTTCCTTTTGATGGCCAGGATGGAAGCGTGCACCTCGCTAGTGACAACAGCAGGGAAAATGGAGCTTGAGGTCAAAGAAATTAAGAGCAAACAAATGCCACCGACAGTCATCAAACTCGCTCAACAATCCAAGTTAGTAAATACGGCTTAAAAAAAGTATCAAGATTCAAGTGCATAGGATGAGAGGTGACTGCTGATAATGATTTGAACCAAGAGGTAGAATCATACAAAGAGCTGATGGTGGAAGATAGCTAACCGTAGATATAATGAACAGGAAATGGTTGGGGGTGCGGTCAAAATAAGTAGCACAAATATGTGAGATTTACATATTTTATTGTAGCCAACAATTCGACCCAAAGTTTAGGTCATCGTCAGGGCTAAATGAGAAAAACCAGAAAACAATCAATCAGAGAAATTATATAAAAAAATATTGAATGTTTGTGAAACATTAAACAAAATCAAATATATTAGATAAAAATAAACATAAAATTTTTTTATAGAATTTAAAAATTATAATTATTGAAGTAAGACCATGATAAAAGTAATAAATTAAAGTGAGATAAAACTCAAAATAGCTTATCTGAGGTAATGTGAAGTAATATAGAACTGTAGGTGAACATATTATAATAAGGTTACTATGGTCTGTAGCAATGAAGCTTAAGATAATAAGATAAAATGTAGTATACAAAATAGGTGAAGTGGTGTACAAATCGAAAATTATAAAACCTAATGAGATGGATAATATAAAAATATAATAAATTAGCAGAACATGCTATTGCCCATAACCATTCCTTTGACTTTGAGAACCCCTCCATATTAGTTACTGTACCAAACCATGATAAACAACTCCTCTCAGAATCTATATTCATCCATATGGAAAAAAATAACCCTGTAAATCATAAAGTAGATAAAGAGATTATTTTATCCTCTTACTCTAGCATCTTCCACATCCTCAAATCCTAGTTTTGATTTCATCCGCAATTTCGGAGGTATCCACTATTATCGATGTAGCTCTGTATTATTATTATCCATATTATTGTATCACTTCCTTCTTTATAATTTTTCAATTTTTATACATTGTTACAATGTGTATAATCTCACTTTTATCTTATTATTAAGTCCTGATATAACAATTTGTATACTGTGCAATCTATTTTGCTAGTTTTTAAAAATTCCTTTTTTATTTTATTTTCACTTAGTTGTCGTGTAGCCTTTCACTTCAAAAGCCCTGGGTTTCCCCGTAAAAAACCTTTGAAGTCGGCATACTATCCCCTACCACTACCTCTCACCTTATTTTACCCTCATTCTCTGTATTACTCTGGACTCAGAAGGTAAATATCACATTTTATTTTAACTTGGTAACCAGCTACTTATTTAAATATTAATGTATAATGTTTACCATCTTTTATAACATTATGACTTTTGTGAAGTATCCATGTTATGTATACATGACAGTTGGATTTGGAAGGGGGAATAGATAGATATATTTGGAAATTGTCAGCATAGATGTGATATTGGGAGCGATGGATCAGAAGAGGAAGATCGTTAATATAAATGGCGAACAGAGTGGGGGATAGATTGGAACCCTGCGGAGGGGCGTGACTTGGACAGATGTTGGCCTGGAACGACTACAAACTGTGACTGGTCTGAAAGAAAGGATTGAAACCAATGTAAGGTACTGCTTGATAAATGGAGCTTCTGCAATTTGGCATATAACCAGTTTTGACATTTGGGTCTGAAACATGAATGATTACAAAGGTCACTAAATTACTAATTTTCAAAAAGAAGAAAATCCGGAAGATATATGGCCCAGCAAAGGAAAATAATTTATGGAGAACTAGGCATAATTACAAACTAGCCAATTCATGTAAGGAGCCAGATATAGTAAGGTATCTTCGGATAGCAAAACTGGCCAGGTAGTTAGAATTGAAGAGACCTCAACCTCTAAATAGTTGCTCAGAATAGAACCAGAAAGAAAAAGAAAGTGGGGAGGCCTAAGCCAAGATGGATAGAAGGAGTGTACACCGATGTCAGAACTCTTGGGATTACTGGTGGACAGTTGAACGGACAGAGAAGTATGGAAAACAATTTTGAGGCAGCCAAGGTCCAGTAATGTTTTTTTCTTTCTGACCGCAACCCTAACCATTCCACTATTTTACTTTCTATGGTAAAGTAATCTTCCACCATTGTGAATAATATAATCAATTATTTATTAAATAGGGACAACTTAAGGTCTTTTAATCCTGTCAAATGTCCTCAATCAAATCCTTGTTATTGATATAAATGCTCTCATAATTATTTAATAAATAGGACAGCTAAATGTATTTTTTTTTTTTTAATCCTGACAAATCTCTGGTTATTGATATTAATACATAATGGGGTATTGGTGTGAAATAAATTTTTAGGCCCATCATTGATTAACGTTATTTTTTTAAATTAATTTTTTTCTATTTTTAACTTTTTTTTTTTCAAGTTCCTCCTGAACCACCTTTACTAACCATTACTGGAAGAGGTCCTACGTGGCTTGAGCTATCTTGGATTACAAAAGATGATGGAGGAAGTGCAATCAGAGGATATTTGTTGGAGCACGCGCCAGCTTCCACACCAATGTTGCAGTGGAATGAAGAAAGATTAAGTCGAGCTAAAAACAGTTTTAAACTTACATCTTTAATGTGTGGTACCAAATATAGTCTGCGAATGTGTGCTTTTAACAGTGCTGGAACAGGTGAAACAGGACCGGTTATTATTTCCCAGACAGAAGGTGGAAAACCCATTAAACCAATGGAATCAAATTTCATCCAAGGCAACGTTAGTACTGTTATCCTTAATTTAAAATCGTGGGACAGTAATGGCTGTGACATAAAGTCTTTCAGCATTGAATATAAAGAGATTTCACAGATTGACTGGCTAACAGGTAAACATAATTATTTTCATAGTATCATTATAAAACAGCTTAGCGAACTATGAAGGTTAGCGAACCCATGATAAACATCAAGACATATACTATACATTCTTATCTCCTACCTCTCCCATCTAATCTTAGATGGGCCTTAATATAATCTTACTATCTCTCTACCTTTCCGAATCCATATTAGTACCTAAGACATGTGTGCAGACTGAACATTAAGCATGAAATAAGAAATATTGCAACTGATAAATAAGCTTTATTTCCTATCTTTCGCCTTGCCTTAACCCTTTAATGGCTCTGGACGAAATATCGCGGAAAAAAAAGATGGTCCCCACAAGCGGACAATGAGATTACTCGTGGTGGGCCGCTGGTCCCCAGTAGCGGAAGACGGTATATCTCCCAACCAGTTTCTCACTTATTTAACATCCCCAGCTTCACACGAGATAACTTTTCGTGACTGAGGCACATCCTAGGGGATCCTCAGAGACTTAATAAGTACATCTAGCGGCCGCTAAGCTGCAGGGGTGTCTCTATTGGGGAAATCTTTGTTCAACCATTATTCATTTCGAGTTCTAGACACTCTGAGCGATAGTCCTCTGCTTTTATTCCTCTGTTTTTTTGGCGATATTCACTGTTTTATTTTGTTAGTATTTCACTAGTTTTGGTGTTGCTTTCGTCATCTCATGAAAGGTGTTTATTGTACAGTAATAAAATTATTATAATCTTGTTCATTATTTCCTTCATAAATCATGTAATCTTTTATTACAATCGATAATCTAGGATTTTAATTTATTTAGATGATGATAAAGGTATTATAGAATCATAACAAGTAAATAAAACATTAAGAAATAGTCGGAAAGGATAACGAGGAGTTAAAGAAGTTGAGGCAGTGGGCGGCCGAGATTGGCCTATACACCTTAGCTTGGGGAGGGTAAAAGCCGGCCGACCCGCTTAGCTTTTCTGTCCCAATTTTCGTCCAGAATCCTTAGCTGCTAAAGGATTAAAGTCCATGTATTAATATTTTCTATTCAAAAAATCTTTTTAAAGTTAGAAAAAATGATAAACATTATTTTTTTCTTTACAATACCTTTTCTTCAGCGATGTCATCCACCCAAAGCAACCTTGGTCTGGCAATCCTTTGTTTAAAATTAATTTTCTCTTGAAGACATTTCTATGGAATCTGATCATCAGGCATTCTTGTTTCTTGCTCACCCTTGATTTACTTTAAGGAATCTTACCACATTGATATCCCCACATATCAGTTCAACATTAGCTGTGTGGGACAATTGTTTATGGATAAGTTTATTGAGATACGAAAGGTCGTTCCCTAAACCTTTTTGATAACGCTTATCGTATATAAATTAGAGGAGTCCTTACTTTGAATTATTTGTCTTTTTTTTATATTATTGTTATTATTCTGAATTAATAGGCAGCCCTGGTCTAAACAAGAAAGAACTGCAAGGTTTCTCTGGACCTCTGAGTTTCTCGACAGCAAACTTCTTGATTATTCAAATTCTAACGGTAGAGATTCTTGCCCGGAATAAGAAAATCAAGACATTATAATCTGAATCAATATTTGGATAGATGATAGTTGACCGGATATAGAATAAGGATGAGAATAGTTATAATATAAGAAATAATATAGAATAAATATTATTCTTGAAATAAGAATACATTTATTCTTGAAACCAATATTATGTTCAAATTCTAACTCCTTCCTGCCGGTCTTTTTTCTGAGCCCCCACCCCTCCGACATACCTATACCTGCCTCACCAGGGTAGCCTCACTCTGGCTCCGACAACCATCCCTGTCATAAGGTAAGCTCCTTTATTTACTATATCTATAATCCATCACATATTAATCCCTCTTCAACTCTGGTCCATTTCTGCCTCCATATCTAATCATAATACACCATTCTCATACCATATCCCCTCATATTTATGTATCTTACCCCATCTCATCACACCACCAATACTATCAGTTTCAATAGCCATGCTACATCTTGTGTATATACATTATATGTTTAACATTATGTATTCACAATTTTTTTGTCTGTGTCTTGTTTATTTAGCCCTGACGAAGACCTGCATTGTTGGGTCGAAACGTTGGCTACAATAAAATAGTTTTATACTATTTTGTAGTTTATTGACCGCCTCCCTGGACTATTCTCATTCTGAATCAATATTTGTTCATCTGTAGAAGCATACATTGATTAAATTTAGAAAATATCTTGCACTGACCAGGACATGTTCTATTTAATTAGTCGTCACCCCATAATTTGAACACCGTGGCAAGATGAATTCTTCAATGGGGTAATAGGGTACTTCCTATGACCAGACATCATGATGCAACAAAATTAACTGTTTACATTCTGCTTTTGATGGTTGTTAATGGTGGGTGTAAAAGTGGGCTTCTTTCCTATTTATGTGTTGATATACCCCAACACAACGTTCACATCTATCAATCCTCATCAGATAACTCAGTTGGGGGAATAGATACTGATGGAACAGTATTTGAAGAATCTACCTTTCATGCGGTGATAAAATATCCTTGGATCAACAAGCTTTATTGCTATGATCAGCTGGGTCGCTTTCATATGGACTAAGGAAGCAGTGTTGAAGGTATCACCAACATAATATATTTAAAAAAAAGAAAAAATGTGACTCTTCATTTTAAACATGCCTTGAGTGGTGCACCTTATCTCCTAGAGGTAGCTTTCTATATTATATAAATGTAGTTGTGTGAATTATATCTTTGACCAATGTTCAGTCCTGCTTGTGATTATACTTGACCAATGTTCTGTGTAGGGTTTGTGATTTTAAGGGGAATAGGTTCTACTTAAATCAGGAGCAATGGGTTGATGCCCCCAATTTAGATGGTGGTGCCATATCCTAAGTGGGTTACTAGTCTCTAGCCTATCTTATCCCAAAGCCGGTGAGGCATTTCCTGCAACACTGGGAACCACCTCGAATTCCTTAAATTCATGCCCTCGTTCTTGAATTCAGAAGATGTTGGTCTGAGTCTATATTAGCTCTTCTGTGGACCCTAACATTCATTAAGCTAGAAACAAATATTGTACTTATTAGAATGTGGTCAATTTGATTTATAGTTAAACCATTATTTGATCTTCAGGTCATTATATATATATATACTCTTAAAAGGGAGCTCTCTATTGCCAGGTATCTAAATACATTGAATTTAGTCATCCTCAAGCCATTATCATTTGTTGGATCATGGATGATGTTATAACCAATCTTTGGCTGGAATTCTGTATCATTTATACGATTCCTACTGTTCCACTAAAACTCTTTTTTTAAATATTAACTAATTTTTATAAATATCATTCTTTATTTCCAGTTGGAAATGCAATTCATGGAGCTGAAAAGTTTGAAATTATTGGTTTGTGGCCAGGAAAGAAATATATAATTAAAGTCCAAGCTATAAATAGTGCAGGAACTACAACAGCTGAATATGTCTTCAAAACTCCTCAAAATTTAGGAGGTAAACTCAATTATTGGGTAAATAACTAAGAAAAAAAAGTTCAATGTAGAGGCACCTACCTACCCCCTATTTTTGGTCTCATCCAATTTCCATCACCGATAATTAGCTTCTACCATTAGAGCCGTTGCTACGCTCGAATTTTTTTTTTTTTTTTTTATTATTAAGATTCAAGTAGTCCTTTTTACTCTTTCGATCTAATTGGCAATTTTTATACTGCCTAACACTCCGCTCTCGTTCAATTTGTATGCTTTCGAGGTATGATAACTCAAGCCATAAATTAGGGTTAAGGGGGTGGGTAAGAGCGGTTACACCGATTTTTAATATTATTCCCGCACCTACCCCCTATTTTTGGCCTCATCCAATTTCCATCACCGATAATTAGCTTCTACCCTTAGAGCCGTGGCTACGCTCGATTTTTTTTTTTTTTTTTTTTTTTTTTTAAGAATCAAGTAGTCCTTTTTACTCTTCCGATCTAATTGGCAATTTTTATACTGCCTAACACTCCGCTCTCGTTCAATTTGTATGCTTTCGAGGTATGATAACTCAAGCTATAAATTAGGGTTTAGGGGGTGGGTAAGAGCGGTTACACCGATTTTTAATATTATTCCCGCACCTACCCCCCTATTTTTGGCCTCATCCAATTTCCATCACCGATATTTAGCCTCTACCCTTGGAGCCGAGGACTACGCTCGATTTTAATTTTTTTTTTTTAAATTTTATTAATATTTCGATTTAATTACTCCTTTTTACTATTTCGATTTAATTAGAAATTTTTATACTGCCTAAGACTCCGTTCCCGTGCAATTTGTATGCTTTCGAGGTACGAAATTGCTGTCTAGCCGAGGGGCGGAGGACGGTGGGTGGTGGGAGGGTCCTGCACCTACCCCCTATTTTTGGCCTCATCCAATTTCCATCACCGATAATTAGCTTCTACCCTTAGAGCCGAGGACTACGCTCGATTTTAATTTATTTTTTTTAAATTTTATTAATATTTCGATTTAATTACTCCTTTTTACTATTTCGATTTAATTAGAAAACGATTGAATGCAGCTTGCTAATAGTAATATAGCGCAGAAAAATCTATGTAAAATCTGTTCCCTAATTATATAAGCTAATATTTCACATCAAGGGAACAAAATATTCTCGTTATATATCTTTAATTTATTTTAAACTTATTATTTTATTTAAAAATATTGATATGATTTTATGGTTTAATTTTACTGTTTATTGATATTTATATTTTTTTTGTTTATAGTTACGCTTAGTCCTAACTCAGTAAAAATTCATTCTGGGGAAAACCCATTTTATTCTGATCCGAGTGTTATCCTACCTGTCATAGCTACACTTCTCACCATTTTGTCTGCTGGTGCTGTTGCAGTTACTCTGTGTTTTAGGAAAAGTGAGTATTTTCAGAAAATATTTCATATCACTCATCATTAAATCAGCAGCTTTAAGAATTTATTTTGTTTATTAAAAACATTTAAAGAACTTTGATGTAGAAGATTTAACATACTATAAAGTCCTAATGAATTATGCAAACTGTATTTGTTCTCAATTTAGTTTTTTTTGGGGGGGGGTACAGACATTGTGGATCTTTGGGAGGCTTATCTGGTCTTCTCAAACTATCCCTAGGGAGGGAGCTATCTCGTCTGTTCAACAGATGCCTGAGCGAAGGAGTCTTCCCAAGTATCTGGAAAGAAACTGAAATGGTTGCAATTCTGAAACGAGGTACAACAGAAGTATCCGCGAAGTCTTACCGTCCACTATGCCTCCTCAAAGTAATAGGTAAGGTGCTTGAGAGCCTCATGCTACAAGGCCTAAAATGTGTGAAATAGCGGCTGGTCAGTGACAGATGCTATCGGCCAGTTGATTATGGCGGCAAAAATCTCATCATATAAGTATCAGGTCATCCCATAAGTAATGTCATTTTTTAATGGTGTGCTATAAGGTATAGGATAAAATCAATTAAACACGTTCAATCTAAATTGTATTCACCATCTTGTTGTATAACAGTTTGCCATCTTGAAACCAAATTTTGGATGCCTGTTCTGAAAAAATCCTTTGGTTTTGAATTAAAGAAAGCTAACACCTCTTTTTTTACCTCATCGACTGAATTCATGTTCTTTCCACTTAATGAGTTTTGGAGACAGCGGAAAAGGTGATAATCCGAAGGCGCCAAGTCTGGGGAATACGGTGTGTGAGGAATAATTTCCCATCCAAAGTCCTTTAATTTTTGCAATGTTTGTTTTGCAACATGGGGCATTGTCATGATGGAATAAAATTCCGCATCTATTGATAAGTGATGGACGTTTATCATCAATTGCTCGCTTCAATCGGTCCAGCTGATCACAGTACACATCTTTAGTGATAGTTTGGTTAAGATCAAGGAATTCATGATGAAAGATTCCTTCCATATCCCACCATACAGACATCATCACTTTTTTCGGATGAAGTTGCAGTGCGACCACCATGGGTCTATTGTGCGCTGAAGTTTGGCCTGCGTTCTAAATTGTTATTTTTATACTATCAGTGAATTTTAATATGCTTGTTGGATTGACTAAGTCATTTGATCCTGGATTGGGTATAATTTCCCTACCGAATAGCCTGAATCTTAGTCGAGCAAATCTATCGGACCAACAGATGATGTGATTAGCTGTTTCATTCTCCTTTGCCACAGAATCTACAGATGGGTGACTCTGGTAGCTTGAATTTGTACTTATGTATGTTATGTTTACAGTGTCCCATATAGATCACTGTTATTTTTTTGAGTGTCTTTCTGTCATATTTCAGAAGCACATTGCTTATTTTAACAGAGTAGCCTTCTAGAAAGAGTTTGGAGTGGTGATGGTTTTTATCATTCCAATATTGTTTTTTGTATGCTCCATAGGTTTCTCCAATCCTTCTTTTGGCATAGCTAATACTGATTCCAATTACTGGTTCCGGGGTTATGGGTTTTTTTCTGGAGCCTTTCCTTGCTAGTTCATCCACTTTTTCATTTCCTTGAATGCCAGTATGGTATAATGGTACCCATTCCATATAGTATTCCCACCCATATAGTATAATGGTCCCCATTCCACTCTATCTGTATTCTACTCATCCACTCCATTCCACTTATTAGTCTCTGCTAATTTGTTGAGCATAGTAATTCAGGTTTTTACTACCTTCGATTTTGTTATGTGATTTCTTATTGACCCAATAGCTGCTTGGCTGTCAGTGAAGATAGTTATCTTTTTATTGATTATCTTCTTAGTCAGTATCTCTGGCAAATAGCAAGTACTTCTGATTGCAAGACTTTCTTTTCAGGATTGCAGATTTTCCCAGTGAGATTGAAATACCATCTTTAGGTTTATCTTTTCTCTAGATTCCTGCTCCTGATCCTGTTTTAGTGAGTGAGCCATCCGTATAACAGTTTATTCCTGTATAAGGTTTATGTAGTTCTTTCTTATTGATTTTTGTTTGATATTTGATTCTAGGAATTCTCGAATTTGTAAATCCGAGTGCATAGATAGCACCCAGTCGTTTTCGATTTTCCTGAATATGTTCCAATGTCCTCCACCAGTTTTTACTTTGGAGTGGTTATTTTGTTTTACAATCCTGTTAGAGGATTTCATAGCTTGATCCTCCACCTCTATATGCAGTGGTGCTAGATTTAGCATCACCTACTTAGCAGCCGTTGGTGGGGTTCTCATTGCGACTGTCATCATGAGGCATATCCTATCCTCTGAAGTTTGTTTAACAGAATTTTATTCTTACCGACTCATACTTTGTGCTACCAAAGCAGGGCTGAATATAAAATTGGCCTTATTGCTGTTATGTAAAGTCAATATACCATTTTTGGCTGTAGCCTTCATTTTTTGCCTAATGTTCTTTTGCAGACCCATAGGCATTTTAGGGCTTAATTAGTTGTGTTTTCTATATGTTTGTGCCAGTTTGGTTTATGGTCAAGTGCTTGACTTGTTTTGTGGGTGTTAGCTGGAAATCATTTATCTCTGGTAATCGGATGCCTATTTTTTTCCTCTTTGTGAAGAAGCAAATGTGAATTTTTTGTGGATTAATACTTAATCCATTTCTTTGCACCATTCATTAAGTATTTCGATTGTTTTTAATTGTAAGTTAGATAGTACGCTTTGATATTTGCCTTTAACCAGCATTGCTATATCATCTGCGTATCCCTGTGAGTAAAAGCCTGCATTATTTAGTTTGTCTAGTAGTGAATCCACTACTAGGCACCAGAGTAAGGGTGAGATCACCTTGGGCATCTTCTCCTAGGTTTTATCCATACTTTGGCATGTCCCAGTTCTGATAGCAGAATTGCTCCAGCATCCTTTCTATCCATCTAGAGGAAATTTTATCTATATTTCTCTCCCTTATTGCATTTTTACTTTCACTTACCTATATATTTCATATATAGTAAGGGAAAGTATTGCGATCGTGAAAAATTTTGACTTCTGGTTTTCAACGGAAATACACGTTTTGGGGTCCCCTGAGTTCAAATAACCAAGTCCCGCGAAATGATCTGGGTGTGTCCGTGTTTGAACAGACTAGCTCAAAAACTATAAACCGTATGAACCTGAAATTGGGTATTTGGTGTACAGTGGTTGTGGGTATGTGACAGCAAAAATTTCATCAAAATTGTTTATATGGAGGGGGTACTTTATTTAATAACTTTTCAGTTTTTTTTTTTTTATTTTCTCAAAAACGGCTCTAACGATTTTGATAAAACTGGGTATTTGATGTACGTTTATGCGCACGATATGACAGCAAAAATTTCATCAAAATTGATCAAACGGAGGGGGCACTTTATTTCATAACTTCATTCGAATTTGTACGTTCTTTTTCGATTTTCTCAAAAACGGCTTTAATGATTTTGATCAAATTCCTCATGTTTAATGAAAATCAAATCTTCTTTAATATCAGGTAAGCTTAATCATTAAATAATAAATGGCTAAATATTAAATAGAAAGAAAAAAATCGATGAAAATATAAAGGAGGAAAAAAGAAAAATGCTTCGAAAACTCTTAAAACATGTTGAACGCATTCATGCACATTACACCTTTAATGACAGACCATTGTTTATAATTAAAGCCATTCTGTTCATTTAAAGGAAATTATTTGTTTCATGATAACTAAATGAAGGTTTCAACAACTACATACAGAATTGTAAAATCAGTACAGTACGACATGGAGTATTATGCTTGCATTGCCGAATTATCACAAGTAAAAACTTTTATTTAATAATAAACAAAAAATAGTGTACTTTAGAGAGCAAATACAAACAAAAATAAGTAAATGAATGTAGAAAAATGTGGTGCTTTGAGAAATGGCATTTAACAAAACACTTCAATTTCTAATCTAAGTAAGTTGGTAAGTGAAAGGTTGTGTGTTGCGCACATCGCACCAGATTTTTTAGAATGTTGTAAGGTGTTTTATCAAAGGCCCTTTCGATACCAACAAAGGTGCCAACTGTTATTTCTTTTTGATCTATAGATTTTTCTATCCTTGAGATCAAATTGTGCAATGCTACTTCACAGGATTTGTCTGCTTGGTATGCATATTGCTTATTGTGTATCGGCTTCGTTTCCGATGTTCGCTGTCTCACATGTCTATCAACTATCTTCTTCAACTTTTTCATTCATAGGATCTTGATATGATCCTTTTCCTGGTTTCAGTAAGTACCGAATTTATTAAACTCTCCATTCTGTGGGGATATATACCATTGCTAAGCTTCCTTTAAATAGTTTTAAGAGGCGAGGTCTTATAATATCCAGTCCTTTTTGTATTAGGGCTGGGAATATGACATCTGTACCAGCTGATTTGAATGGCTTCATAGTGTTGACTGCCCATTCAAGAGCACTGCTAGTATGTTCTTTGCGCTTCTCCACATAATTTCATCGTTAGATGATTCCGAGTATGTGGAGTAGTTATCATAATTTCTGCTTGTTTCGAAGTTAAGAAATTTGGTTCTTGCCATGGTTTCAAGGGTTTCCATCTCGTGGTGTATTCCCCTTCCACCCTTAGCGTTCCCAGTATTTCCTGTTCAGTTTTATGTAGTATTTTTTTCACTCGGCTTACTTCTGGAATGTCGCTCACTTCAGAGCCGAATTCTCCCAAGCCCGTCTTTTAGCATTTCTGGCAGATTTGTGGTATTTAGTTAGGGCCTCTTAATAGGCCTCCCATCAGCCAGTATTTTTTGCAACATTGAACAGTTTCTGTTCTTTGCTTGCGTGGGACTGTTCTGGTTTATTTTTTGGTTTTTGGTTTATTGCTATGAAGGTATGATTCCATCATGGCAATTGTGATTGATGAGTTGAACCAGTCCAATTGCCACTTGCTTTGTGCTTCTTTTGGACATCGTCTCATCACTTCCATGAGTTTTGTGCTGTATATTTCCCAGCCGGTGTTCCTAGGATTTCTGGCTCTCCCCCTGGCAAACCTTACATATTTAACTATGCCTGCGATCCTCTTCTGCCTTGCCAGCCAGTATAGGTATCTGTTTCCTGGGGGTCATTTATTTGCTGAGGAAGATCTTTTCATTGGAATCCCACCCCAAGTGCCTGGTCGAAAAGTCCTTTTTGACTCTACAGAGCCTGAGTAATTCATCTCTGATGTTCTGACATGTGAAGTCTGCTAGTATTGACAGCGGACAGGTGTCTTCTGCCTTAATCGTTTTTCTTTCTACATGGTCTTGGTCTTCTTTTTTCAATTTTATTGAATTTGCAGATGATTTCCACAGTCTTCAAGGGGATCCCTCTTATTTCTAATGCTTTACAGAGGTGGTCCTGTTCGGATTGATTTAATCTTACATCTAAAGTTTTTATTTTCATTCTAAAGCTACTACTTTTGGTATAGATTTTTTCTATAAATTCGTCTTCCTTTATAGCCCGCTCCTCCATAGAATTGAGGCGCTCTGCATTCTTAAAAGTTATTTTCGATTGCTTCTCCATTGAATTTTTGATGTCTTTTAACTCCTCTGATACCTTTCCAAGGTGGGCTAAAATTGTTGATACATTTTCTTGTAAACTGATGTTCGATTTCGTAGGGTATTGGTTGGTACCTGGTTTAAGAGCTTGACAACTCTGAAAAATCCATTGCTTATTTTTTGTATCACTTTCTGTTATTCCACAGCATCTTTTGTGGAATAATTTGTTGCATGAGACGCATGCGATTGATGATTTATCATCACTGGAAACGGGTTGTTTACAAGTTTCGCATGGAGCCATTCCGACAGTTGTTATTCGAATGACTGCCTGAAGCTAGTAAAAGCGGTGGTGGGGAGCTGCGGTTAGTGATGGGAGCTGATAAAAGTTTAGTCTATTATCAGAGTTAGTAGGCTTAATACTCCACGTGTATTATTTCACTACTATTCACCTATTTTACAAAAAAATGAGTATTGGCTCAAGTTAACAAGCAAACTGCCACTGATATTTAAAACAAAATGTTTTGCTCACTAAGCGTATAAACATAAAATAGAGAATCATAAGTGGTCAATAACTACAAATCGCACTCAACGATGTTCTCTCTTTAACATCCAGAGCCAGACCTTCTTTCAATTTTCTAAACTCACCTAAGAATATGATTGGGAAAGATAAATCTTCGGCATGTTTATTAAAAATTAAACTGTAGGGGTGAGAGATAGTCAACTGTTATTCTTTATGATAGGTTAAATGTTGGTCAGGATTTCCAGTTAAAACTGTTTTATTTTGAAAAGCCAACGTTTCGATCCAACTTGTGGATCTTCATCAGGGCTTCTGAGTCCAGAGTAATGCAAAGACTCTGAGCCTTTGTATTACTCTGGACTCAGAAGCCCTGATGAAGATCCTCAAGTAGGATTGAAACGTTGACTTTTCAAAATAAAAAAGTTTTAACTGGAAATCCTGACAATCATTTAACCTATTAAAAAGCAAACATTAAAATGATATATATGTTCCTTCACCTGCAGGAATCCTCAAATATTTGTCCTCTTTTCATAATAAAGTCTGTTGTTGGGCTCCCAGAGCTTCTTCAATAGGAATAACACCATTAATATCATACAGTTGGGTGTCATCAGTAGGTATATCTGTATGACAAAAAAATACAAAAATCAAAAAACCATTCATCAATTTATAAATTTCATATAAAGTGGTTTTTAATCAAGTGCAAAAGCCAAGTCTTTATACTTTACACTCTAGAGGTAACTCGATTTATGTATCATTTTCTTTTTTCTGTGTATTTAAATGCAATGATCATCATTAATATAACTTGTATATTCAAATATATCAGTAATATTTATGTGGTAATATTTTTCATACATTTTTGTGTTAATTGAATTATTTACAAGGTATTTGAAATATGTCACTTTAGTATCATTTAAATTTTTTATTTATAGCGATTTTAAAACATTAACCAACATCTTTAGTCTAAATTAAAAAATATTTGCTGTATCTGTATCAAAGTTAACTTCATAAATTCATGAAAATCAGTTTAAAAAAGTGATACAAGAAATTCTAAACCTGAAAATTTTTACTTTTTCACAAGCACATTATTAAGGGAGATAAGTATTTATATTAATCGGCAATCAAAAAAGTACAATGTTAGATCCATTAGTTCGTTTATTGCTATTAATAGATGAAATATCATTCATTTTAATTGGCTCCAGAACTATAAATATTTTGATTTCAACCCAATAACATTTTAAAAGCAATAAAAAATCTTTATTGAACATAGCTTGATGGGCTTATCAGATAGCAGCCAATAATTTTATGTTTTGGATCAGCTGTGTGACTGGAACCTTGTCTGTATAGATAGATAACCTTCCAAACGAAAGTTTTACATTAAAAACATACTTTGCGTTTCTAGGAAGGGAATCATCTAATAGTGGCAGAATACAAGCGCATCCTAAGGACTCACAGAATATGGTTACTCTCGATAATAAGGCAAATTTAGCACAACGAGAACAATATTATGCAGCTATACACAAGGGTGTTGGTTCTCCAACTCATGATTTACAGTGTGAACCCATCCCAGGTATCTTAATAATTTTATTTTTCACTTAAAAGGAGGATAAATGGTAGGAAACTTCTATTTGATCTTAGCTCACCAGTGACTTAATTTTTTTTTTTTTTATTTACAGAATATCCTGATGACATTTCTCCTTATGCTACATTCCATGTGGCTAACCAGCAAGTGAACACAAACCAACATCTTCACAATTTTATGTACCACAATCATGTCTTAACTGCAATGGAAACAATGCCTATGAAAAGTGTAAGCATATATAATACATATGAAATAGTTTTATTATTTTATTTTTGATAGTTTATACTTTACTGGAAGATTTTTTAAATTTCTTTTTGGTCTTTTATTAATCCAATTTTATACCAGTGAAAAATACAATCTTTCTTTGTGATATATATATTTTCTCAATACATTACTAACTTAAAACGTTTCGAGGCTCATTGCCTCATACTGTTGCAGTATACCTGAAGATGAGGCAATGAGCCTCGAAACGTTGTGAGTTATTAATGTATTGAGAAAATATATATATCACAAAGGAAGATTGTATTTTTCACTGGTATAAAACTGGATTAATAAAAGACCAAAAAGTAATTTATTTTTAAAAAATTTAGTGTAGGGGCATTGGGGATTTGAAATCCCATAGATTAGTAAAATGCATTACCTAAATTTAGAACTTT
This sequence comes from Aelia acuminata, assembly GCA_911387785.2. Taxonomy (NCBI): domain Eukaryota; kingdom Metazoa; phylum Arthropoda; class Insecta; order Hemiptera; family Pentatomidae; genus Aelia; species Aelia acuminata. The sequence continues at coordinate 169,279,841 of OU426980.1, forward strand.
AGTAATTATGAATGTTAAAATTGAGCTAATTATTTCCCTGGCGCTACTGCCCTACAAGGACCTGGGCCTCCTCAACTATTCCTAGCCAATCCTCTCTTTCCCCCGCATGTCTTTTCAATCTTCTGACGCTATGATTCAAAGGATTTCCTCCAAGTCATCCAGCCTTGTCTTAAGTGGATGTCCCTCAGACTTTACTTCCAATATTTTTTAGGGATCCTTTCCACTGGCTTTCTTTCTACATGTCCCAGCCACCACAGCTGATTCTGTCTCACAAAGGACACCAGATCCGGTTTGCCCAACAGTTTTGAAGTTCTGAGTATCATTCTGAGTCTTTAGATACTCCAGTTCCCTTTCTCACCGACTCGAGTTTTGGCAAAAACATCTGGACTTAAATTTTTTTAAACTAATTTATTGAAATATTCAAGGAACAATTGTACTTATTCAACACTTTGATTTAACTAATGGAATACAAGCTAGCGACACGAATAATAGGAACTATGTAAGACTGCTGAGGGACTACCATTTCAATAATTTCAACAATTAATCTGGGTTCTGCTTTGATAAACTAAGAATAACCTCAATCTGAACGAACAATAGTTCTATTATATTGATGTTATAATCTAACGAGTCCAAAAATTGACCCCAACTTCAAATAACCAGCAATCAATCAGGCTCGGTCAGGACCAATAAATCATGGTATACAAATTTACTGAGTGGATTGTAAAAAAATGGTTATTAATTTACTGTGATGTAAATTATTACTAATATGTATATACTGCCGAATTGCAAGCTCGCAAGTACACCAGTTTGGAAGTCCAGTGACCAGAAGAAGGGTGAGACATTAGTTATTTGTTTTTTTAAGGTCTGAGTAGAAGTGGCGACGTATAAAGCTTCGGAATTAAAAATTTTTATTATTTATTTTTTGTACCAATTAAAGGGATTGTTATATTTTTATATTATTGTTTTTTTATTTCAAGTTAAGATTTAGCCCTACATCTTAACAATAGGTACTATTATACTATGATACTATATTATACTATATTATACTAATACATACTAGTATAATTATTACTAGCTTCCCAACACATTAACTTCCTGAAAATTAGCTTGGGACTCAATAGGACACCATCTTAACTCAATTTTCAACCTTTTTTAATGCTTTGGGAAACTTTTGACAAAATTGCATGAGATTAAAATTGAAATTACGTGTCATAATAATAATTTGCCAAATTTAAGCAAGTACACAGACAGACTAAAGAAATTTTTTATATACCATAGGGTATAAAAAAAAAAAAAAAAAAATGAGTAATATAAGGCCCAACAGAGCCGGACTAGATTTAGTATTTAAATAAAATGAGAATATGATTCACGTAGCTGCGACTTAGAGAACCGTAGAAGAACAGAGAACAATGGATGCTTTGATGTAGATAAACGGTTTTTTTGCATCTTAAATGGAGTGAAGATCAATGGGATATGGTTGAATTGTCATCGATTCGCTGATGACATAGTTCTATTGGCCCAGACAGGAAAGGAGATAGAGGTAATGCTTTCTGCCTTGTTTTTAAGACGTGGGTCTACCTCCAAACTAAAGTAAAACCAAGTTCACAACGAACTCTAATACAATGGTCATAAAACTGAACAGCTATAATCTGGAGTATGTGGATGAATATGTTTATTAACGAAAAATACTATCCTTCCACGAAAATATTCAGAAAGAATTAGAGGTACTACTTCCCCTATTCCCCTGCTGGGTTTGACAGCTGATAAGCAAGCTGCCATCTGTTGGTCACCATGCGAACTACTAGCACCGCCATCTTTCCCCTATTGCGGCTCCTGTTTGAAAAATAACCGCTTTGCCTCAGTATCACGCCATTTTTACGTCACACTATCTCACCCCATCTGAAAGGAACACATCGATTTTGTGCCAGTCGATATAATTATCTAACTTTTAAAAAACCCGCGTTTTCCCACCATATGCTCCATCATACTTTACTTTCTATCTATTTCTCTGAATATTTCGTAGAATCAGTATTTCGAACTATAACAGTGGAATTAGATAAGCATCTTCAATGAAATAAATCTTATCTCTTAATGTTTTTTTTTTAACTTTAACTTTTTGTAAAGTATGTAAATGTCAGTTCTTCAAAAAAGTATAGGCATAATGAAAAGATAATAGGTTATAGAAAAACAAAGAAGTGGATAAATTGTTAATAAAAAAGTAGATCGGTGAGGAACTTATATGCATAACGAATAGTTACGTAATTACTTGTATTCGGAACGGTATAGCTTCAATATTAATATTGTTCAGGGACTCTAAAATACTAATACTTCGAAAATGATGACATTTCGATGAAGAGTAATGTTCTATAGATGCAAGGGTGAGGCGGTATTTTCAAAATTAATCATAATCGATGTTTATTTGCCAGGAATAGGTTAAGTTGTTTAAAGTTGAGGTGATGTCACATTCTCATACTGGTAAAAAAAGACGGGAAATATAATTCTAACCTAGCCATAAAATCGGGCTTTAACGGCTCAGAAGAGAGGTGGTGGGGATGGTAGTTTGCATGGTGACTAACAGATAGCAGTGTGCTTTTCAGCTGTCAAAGCCAGCAGGGGAATAGGGGAAGTAGTACCGAATTAGAAAGATGGGACTCTTTAAGTGGAACAAATACTGGTCTATGGAGGTGGTTATGAAGGGCGATTTCCCTATGGCAATGAAGAGAAAGTGTTTGATTCGTGCATTAGTCATTCCTCATATCTTTTGACGTGTATTCTTAATATAGTCATGGTTGCCAAACCTGGTCACTCACCAAAACCCAAACTAAAAAACTCCACCACCGGCCGTGGTCGAATCTTTTATCTTCCAATAAAATAGTTTAAAAATTATAAATTAATTATCTAACGATAACTAATTACTACATAACAACATACAATGTATATATTTGACGTATGTCAACTAGATCCCGTCTGTCTGGACAATTGTTCAGCTCCCCGGTACTTCGCTACAATGTGGCGAGACCTGGAGGGAGGGATCACAGAAGAGAAAGATTCGATCACGATCGGAACGGACTCACGGTTAGCTCAGTGATAAGAGCGCTGCGACGTATATGCAGAGGACCTGGGTTCGATTCCCGGCCGTGGTCGAATCTTTTATCTTCCAATAAAATAGTTTAAAAAACTCCAAGCTAAAATTTTCCAGAATTTTATTAAAGTATTATTTTCTTCTGTTTACCTATGTAAATAAAAAATATTTATTACTATTCAATGCAAGGTTTTATATCACACATAGCTGTTTGAATAGGAAGAACGTTTTTTTTTTTTTCTTCAAGACAAGGAGCTGAAATGTGCTGCAGTGAATACCATCTAATAGTTACGACCGAAGTTTCGGTTTCGGCCGAAGCACCTGCTTTCGGCTGTAGTTCCGGTTTTGGCTAAAAATCGACTGAATCTTTCACCAAGCTGAAACTTGCATTCGTGTCTGATGTCCCCGAGAAAGGAGCGGGACTAGACGATTTCAGATTGTAAGCTCGATCCCGTTCATGGCCTTTAGCTCCCTTGAATTAAATAGTGTATAATAAGTATCTGTTATTTTAATGAAATACACTTGAATTATCATTTGATAATTCTCTCTAATACTTTTGGTATCTTTAATTGATCAAAAACTTCAAATTAGGTGTGATGAAAAAATGTGATAGTGACAAACAAGAATGTGCAATGTAAATTACATGAAACATTCTATTGATGCAGAATTATTTATGTTGAGTGTAAAGAATTTGTTACGTAAAAAAAAAAATTAATTGGTTATAAATAAATAAAACAATCGTAACAAAAAAGGTGGTAGCTCAGTGGAGACGGGCGGGTTCTTAAATGACTAGTGATTAAAAAAAATTGAAATAAATTAAGGGGCGCCACGCTATTTATTTTAAGGAAATAGCGAAAACCTAAAGCAATCTGAATAAAAAAAAATAATTTAAATTTAATAAGTGAAGATTACCTTAAAATCTCGGAGAGGGCTGTACATAAAATACAATTTGCAATTTACACTTATGAACTACTTAATGGTAAGTTAAAAAGAAATTGAACAAAACAAATTAAACTCAAATAAAAAAAACTTTTAATTAACACTATATTTACACTACGATATTAAAAATAAAATTTACTCACAATTTCTGTAGTCAGGCCTGATCAAAATCTAACTCTATTCACACAACTAGAAACAATTTAAACTTATAACAACTATACAATAAAAAAAAAAGAGCAAGGTTGAACAAAGAAATTAAAAGAAAAATATCTCCAGTCTGTTCTCTTAACTCGCCTGTCGTCTCGTAGCTTTGTTGCCAGTAGCCACTCGGCTTGGCGATTCTCGTCACCGGAATCTCTTCCGTGAACGCCACTATTCTTCAATTCTCTGATATTTAGCGATATAGACCACAACTACGTTAATCACTAAAACAGTCTCATTTTATCATCACTCGTCGAACGCTAGCGATCATCTCCTGTATCTTCCTTCGTTCTTTTTCAAAAAAAACAAATGCCTTAATAACAGCTGTTTTTCAATTAATTACTTCGGTCCCGTCTCTTCTTTTAAAATAAAACATAATTATTTTTATAGCTAAATAAAAAAAATATTATATCAATAAAAAACTAATACAAAGCTTTTAAAACAACACATATTTTAATTATATACAAAAATATATTAAGCCCTCTTCGATTATTACTTATTGAGTTTTATTAAATAAAAAAAAAATTTTTTTTTTGACTGGATGATTTGACGTGGAATGGCTCATCTATCATATATACACACCTAAATAAGTTTTGGTTACAGCCCGAAACAACTTAGGCGGCAGAAATTCAGTTTCGGTTTTGTTTTCTGTCAGACACTACCATCTAACTTCTACTACACCCATCCTACAGCCCTGACTTTGGGCCTTCGAACTAGGAACTTTTCCAATCAATGACTCACTTTTAATATGGCCATGTGCACCTCGACCACCTTGGGTCTATTATACGCCAATGTTATGCTAATTAAACTTATTTCTAATTTTATAGAGCTTTTTGGGTCCACCAGATCATTTGAAATTGATCACACCAACAGAAATATGATCAGCTGTCCCACTCTCATTTCAACAGAATCTTCACAAAGGTGATTCTGCTATCTTGAGTGAGAACATATGACTTCTGAGTTTATACTTGTAGGTTACTGTCACTTTTTTAAGTGCATTCTGTTCAAGGTTTATTAGCTTTTATTTCTTTTGCCTAAGTAGCCATTTAAGGATTGGTAGCCACCAGATGGTTCTACAGGTGGCAACGGTGGCAAAGTTCCACCAGCTGACCCTGCTTTCATTAGAGCTTTTGGTTTTCCTCCACCTCCCGCAGCCTTCCTGTGGATGGTACTCATGATTTTTGTGTCTTGGCTAAAATCCAGGTCTTAGTATTGTGGAGCGAATCTCGTTCCACATATATATATATTTAAAACTTCCTAGGAGGATCACCAACGTCGAACAGAATCTTTACCACTTTGGCCACCGCTGCCTCGCAAGTTAGAAACTCCCTGGGGGGGGGGGCACCACGAGAAGTTGACATTAGGCATTGATAGGGACAGGGACAGCGGAGAGCACCAAACAGTGAGAACGGCACTTTTGTTTAGTGCTCTCCTATGAAGCGAGAAAGACTCCCGCACTTGTCTTATTGCTTCAGCTCTCCCTTTACCCCACCCATTTACCCCCGTTCCCTATGTTAACAATTTAAACAAATTTGAAAACTTGAGTATTTACTGTTTACCACAATATACAAATTGAATCGAAAACTATATTATATATATATATATATATATATATAAAATATAACGCAATGATGAATGAAACAACTACCAATAAAGGACTACATTGATGAGATAAGAGGGAAGAATTTACGAAAAAACTCCAGACAGTGGGCTTAAACCACCAAAACCGTT